>JAMAHA010000091.1:0-79228 GCA_023626555.1 Penicillium sp. PF2412A | reverse complement strand
GATACTATTACGATCTTCTAGGTATCCTAAAAGATTACCTAGTAAATCTTTAAAAAGAAACAGAATACCTATATATCCTAGATTATTGATATAAGAGTCTTATAACCTATTAGTAATTTAGTAGCGTTCCGGGGAAGAATAGAGGACTTATAGTCTTATATACATTATAGTTATTCTTATAGTTATTATAGAGTACTAATCCTAAGTAGTCGAACTTATACTCTACCGCGAAGAGGACTATTATAACTAGATAGTTATACTCTATCTTAGTCTTACTAAAGTATTTTAGATACTAGAGAAAATTAGGGCTTATAGTTATAAAGTTTAGCGTAGAAGATATATAGCCTATCCCGCTAGTAGCCTTATAATAACAATAATTCCGATAATAATAGGATATTCAAAAATTAAGCGTAGATAAGAAAAATAGATTAAAGTTAAACTTCCTTTATCTAGGGGAATATTAATTCTATAAATCTTTAGAAACGAATCGCTAATACAATACTTCGTCGCGGATAGACTCTTAACTCCCTAACTAATACTAATCTAGCGAATAGGGATTAAATACTCTACTACGATTTCTTTTAAATAGTATTACTAGTAATAGTAGGAAGACGCGATCGTATAATATAGGAATCCTTTATTTATATCTATAACTCCCTAAATTTAAGAACGTAGCGTTCTATATATAATATACCTACGAGTTATTTCCTATACCCTAAGAGACCTCGATCCTTAACTCTAAAAAATAAGATATTCCTAGTTAGGGCGACTAGTATAGAAAGGAGAAATAATTATTACGGCGTAAACTAGGTATAGTAACTTAGGACGATTCACGATTGTATCGATCCCGCGCTATCTTAGGGTAGCAACCCTTAAGGGATTATATAGGACTATAGGGCTCGGTATACGGGACCTCTATATATATATTATAGAAACTAGTAGAGTCTATCCGGACTCTAAGATTTAGTCTTTGAATAGAGACCCTATAGACTTAGACTCTCTGCCTAGCTAATAGGTTCTCTAACCTGCGATACAGACCCTATAACATTAACGTAATTCTAGTAATTATAGACCGATTCACGAATATAAGTATCTTCCTACTAGTATCTATAATAATAATAGCGGCCGAACTAGCCGAAATAGTATATAACGAAGTAGAATTAAAATATAGATAGCTAGAAAGGATCGTAAGTAACTAAGGGCTAGGATTTTAAAGCTAGTTCTAGATAAAATTATACTATATCTTAAAAATACGACTATAGCTATCTACTATATTCTACCTATAGACTAATAGCTAAACTAAGAGGATAAACTAGATATTAAAGTATTACCCATAATACTTTATAAATAAGGATTAGATAATATAGCTATTCCTACTAAGGATAGTAGAGTATATATATAATAACGCTAAAAACTTAAGTATTAGTACCTTACTATTTAAAGCCCTAATAGGCTACTTCCTAGACTTCCGAGAAGGTTTCGAGAACGAAATCTTAGGAAGAGAGATACTAACTAACGCGATCTATATAAAAGTAAGAACGAGACTCTAAAACCTAAAGATCCTAGCTACTATAGTAAGATTATAGAAGCTCGAATGGACTTATAGACGTCTTAAGAAATACTAGCGATTAGTAGCTAAATCTATAATAAGGAACTATAATAAGAACTACTAATCCTAGATCTTATAGAAGAGGATCCTTATAAGCTTATCTATAAAAAGTCTACGACTTAAGAATAACTAGAAGCTATCTCCTCGCTTTATTAGCTCCTTCTAAGTTATAGAAACTATTAGGAAATAAGCCTACTAGCTAGCGCTACCTAAGTAATATAGCTAGATATATAATATCTTCTATATTTCTCTACTTAAGCCCTAGAGATAGATAGCTAAATTAAGGGAGTAAGCCCTACTAATAAATAAACTAGAGGATAATAATTAATATAAGATAGAGGGAATTAAGAATAGATAAGAAATCGAGAATAAAATACACTTCCTAGTTAAATAGAAAGAATAGCCCTCGGAGTATAACTAATAGGTATCTAAGATAGATATAGTAAATATATAATAAAGTATTAATAAATTTAGAAAATAAAGAAAGAGGACCTAAACTAGCAGAAAGGAGATAACCGAGAGGCCCTCCTAGATAACCTAGTAATAATATATCCTAAGAGTAGGATTCGCCCTAATATTAATAGGGGCCCTAGTAACTAAGAACGCGATAGAAGACCCTATATTATCCGCCTAGATATAGATCCTTACATAAATAGTACGCTAAAAGACCTACTTAGTATTAATCTATATATTATAGCTAATATTCCTAGGCTAGAGTCGAAGAAGGTAGCTTATATAATACCGCTTAACCTCCTCCTAGGAGTTAATACTAGTAGGAGGATAAGGAAGCCCTACTTTTAATATAGAATAGGCCTTAATAAACTTACGATACTCCTACTAGCTTTTCTATAGTAACCTATTAGGAACCTAAACGACTACGTAGACCTACTAAAGTATATATCTAGGATCCTATCTTTCCTTTACTCTTCCTACTTATCTTATCCTTCTTATTAACTAAACGGAAGGCCCTCTAATACTTAATCTTAATATAATTAAAGACCGCAGCTAGATCGGCCGCTATATTATAGATAGTAGCCTAGAGGGCGCTAGGCTATAAGGCGTATTAAGCTTACTACAAAGAATCGGAATTATCCTTCTAGAACCGTCGATCCTACTATAGGATTATCCCTAGATTATAGATATCCCCCGCTAACGTAGTAGGAACCTAGAAATATTAGCTAAGAACCTAACTAAGTATAACTACTAGAAGACTTATAGGAGGATAACTCGAACCTTAGGTATAGTACTATTTATAGGAGACCGATATCCCTATATTAAGTATATAGTTTATCTCGAAAGGACCTAGGAGAATTATAGGTACTAGCAGAGCTAGCTAAGTATTATAGTCTTCTATAGTAGTCCGTAAATAAGATACGTACTAAGAGAACTAGTTATAGATCGATACCTATATAGCTAACGCCTAAGTCCTTCTCGCTTCTATAGTCTTCTTTATAGTCTTTTTCGTAGCCTCAGGTAGCTACTTAATAACTTTCTTTATATACCTAGTACGAGTAGAAGTAGCTATAGTAGCTAACTTCTTAGTAGTCTCCCGAGTAGATAAACGCGTAGCTATCCTATAAGTTAGAAGGAAGGGTTGAGGAATAGTTAAGGGAGGGTTAAGAGATAGTAAAAGGGTAGTAAGAAGGAATGAAGTAAGTTAAAGGGAAATAAGCGAAAGATAGAGGAAGACCCTTAGATCCCTAGGAGGATCCCCCGAGAATGAAGAAATCCCCTATAGAACCTATACTTACTAGGATCTAGTAATCCTAGAGAGAAGGATAGTTATAAGGAGGGATTCCTTTATAATAACCTCCCTAATTAGCTCCTAGGAGGCCTTAGGCCTATAAGCCCTCTAGTACCTAATATTATTAGATAACCGCGAGGAACCTAGAGGTCTTAGGCACCCTTCTATACCTAGATCTCTTCCCCCCCTCCGGAGATATTAGACCTCTTATATATATCCTCTAGATCCTATAGGGCCTAGGGCGTAAAGAATTAAGCTAGGGCTATATAACCTCTACGAAGGTTTCGAACCTCTTAGGTTCTCTATTATAGGTATAAAGGAGAGGGGGTTATAAGGCTCCTGTATAGGGTCCTAAGAAAACTATAAGATAGCTACCCTCGAGGGAACCTTAAGAATTAGTCTTAAAATTAAATACTAACTAGCGGCGCCCTCTTCTTCCTAATAATTATCCCTCTATCTACCTTGTGCAAGTAGATCTCGTGACACTAGTCTTCTAAGAAGATAGCTATTTTAATAGATCTATTAAATTTCTCTATAGTAGAAGCTATCGCGTTATATAGCTAGATCTATTCTAGAAGAATCTCTACTATATAATTCTTTATAATTATATAGTAAGAGCGTATTATAATATTACTAATTAAAATAGATAAGCTCTTACTAACTCTATAAAAGAGATATATTCGGCTATTAATAGATACTATATATAGTTTCGGATCTTTTCGAATATTAAGATTTAATATATATACTATTTCTAGAGAAATAAGGTTAACTAAGGATTCCTAATTAATTATAGCTTCTAGTTTATATCTATATATATATACACCTTTATATATAGGAGCCTTCTAGTATATTCTTTAAAAGTATCCGAGTTCTATAGCGTAGTAACTCGTACTAATCTCCTAAGATCCTATATCCGCGCGATTACTTTATCTACTTTTATAACTTACTAAGTAGTAGCGAAGTATATGGGTATAGTAGTATTTATAGTATTTATAGTAATTATAGGTACTAAAGATTCGAAGGAATTCGTAATATTCCTAACTTAGCTATATAGTTATAGTAATATAAATATTAGATTACCTAGCGTAGTTATAGGTGATATAGGAATAGTAAGTAATTTTCTAGTAATTTCTTTCTTATACTAGGTAGTAGTATTCGCGAAAGATTTTAGGCGTTTTTAGATAGTTATTAAATTTCTAAGTCTAGACTAATAAGTAGATATTAAAAATCTTATATTTTAACTAGCTCTCTAGGTCTAACTATCCTAGTCTTAGATTTCTTCTATAGAAGGATCTCGCGACTAACTATCTAGTTAGCGATCCTATTTCCGCCTATATACTTCTTCTATAGAAGAAATTCGCGAAAGAACTAGTACTATATCTACTATTATATCGCCTTCTTTAATAGTCGCTAGGCGATATCTACTTAGTTATATACTATATATTTTTATATAATTTCTAGACTAATTAGAATACTTATAACTAGCTAGTTATCTATTAATAGTAAAAACTTTTTTCTTATATATTTTATTCTTACTTTCTTCTAATCTATTGGAATTTATATTCTTACTAAGAGAAATCCCTACTAAGTCTATCTAGATAGTATAAATTTATAAATTATAGTAAGAGTAAGTTCCTAAATATAATTAAGATTTAGTAATAATAGAGATAGTATTAATACTTATATATTAATTTTTCTACTATTAGTACTAGTCTAGAACTATATCCTTCTAAAATTAGTTATCTCTCTTACGCGCCTCTAGACTATTCTTACTAACTCTACTAAGTACTACTTAATTTAGTTTATTTTAGTAATATAGTCATTTATTCTATATACTTAGATAGATAGAATAACTAGTTACTTAATATCCTTTATTCCTATACTAGTAGTAACTATCTAGTAGCTATCTTATAAATATATAAGTAGGGTTATTATAGCTATTTATTTTTATTATTAGATACTAAACTAAGACTCTCTATTTATTAGCTATCTTCTACTAGTCTTTAATAACCTTTGGTATATTTACTAATAGACTACTAAAAGCTTTTACTAAATTTTCTAAATCCTAGCTCTTGAAGAGCTTATAATCTTATTTATAGAGTCCTTATTTTTTAGAGTATCTATTATTTTCTATCCTTCTTATAATTTCTCTCTAGATCTTATATAGACCTAAATTTCTTTTTTGAGTACTATATATCCTATTATAAGATTATAATTCTTCTAGTCTAAATTTAGATCTCTAGTAGCCTTTTCGATTTTATTAAAAGAGATCTATCTTTTATTTCTAGAAGAGTAGTCAATTTTATTTTCTCCTTCTTAATTATAATCTTAATTTTTCTAATAGATCTTTAATAAACTAAGAATATTATTCTAAATTACTAATATCTTCTCTCTTTACTAGATACAATAAAATAGATAAAAAGGTTATTAAATATATATAAAAGTTATCTTATTTAATATAATTTCTATAAAAGCTCTATAGCTAGATATAGATATAGATAGCCTAAAGGCTATCTATATTATAATATTAATCTTTAAAATCCTAGAAGAACTTATCCTTATTCCTTATCTACTAGTTTAAATTAGCCTTAACCTATATCTATTATAGCTAATTATAGTAATCTAGAAAGATCTCTAGAATTCGTATATTATCTCTTATATTATAGTATTTATATATATACTCGAAACTATCTAAGAATTTATATATATTTCTTTCTTCGAATATAGGCGTACTAGAAGTCTCTAGTTTAGATATAGTTCTAACTATATATTATAATACTAGTATTTCTAAATTTAGCGTATAAACTTATATTAGTATTAGTAAAGAAGCTAGTCTCTAAGATAGTAATAATAATAGTAAAACTCTCTTATTAAATCCTTTAGATAATCTTTTAGTAGATTTAGAGAAGACTTGATTACTAGAATTATAATAGATATCGAAAAAGATTATATTTATAGCTATATCTAAGGATATTCCGCGATTACTTAAGAGTTCGGATTATAGTAATTACTTTAGGTTTATAGGTTCAACTAGTCTAGATATTTTTAGGATTCTTGAGATATAATAGTTTTTAGAGGATTATAATAAAATTTATAGAGAGATTAAGTTTTTAAATTTAATAAAGTCGTAAAATTAGTAGTTAGTCTAGATAGTAGTTTAGTTTCTAATTCTTAATTTTTCTTCTAGTTTCGCGTTCTCTTTTTATAGCTATTTCTCTCTTTTTTTCGCTTTTTATCGCCTAATTAGTATATATTTTATTTGTAATTTCTTCTATAGAAGTCTTTCTAGAGTAATAAACTAATACTATATAAAGCTTAGATAGACTGAATTTATCTACCGATATAATTAGTCCGGAGATATTTTTAGTAATCGAATTAATATCTCTCGATCCTCTTAGTATCGATTAGCTAATAATCCGTGAATAAGCTGAGTATATCGATCGAATAAAGATATAGTATTAGCTATAGGAACCTCTATAGAAGAAACCCTCTATATATAGCTAAAAGTCGCGTATTTAGCTATAATATAAGCTATTAGCTTTGAATAATAGTCTTAATTTCTCTTGATTTTTATTAGGGTTAAATATATTACCTACTTTTTCTAGAGAAAAGTACAGAATTTTTTAATTATAGTAATAGTTATAATAGTAGTAGTTATAGTAGTAATAATCGTTCTAGATATCTTAGTCGTAGTAGTAGTAGCGGTCTTAGTAATCTTAGTAGTAATAGTAATCTTAGTAGTAGATCCTTTTATAATTATACAATCCCTTTCAAAAGTTTGAACACACCCCCGATTATATAATATCTAGCTACCTTACCCTCCTACTTTCAATCATGAATTTCTATATCTTACAACTATTAAATCCTACTAATTTTAGGTCTAAATTATAAGTAAATAATTTAATTTTGATCCTAGCTACTAATATTTAGTATACTACCCCCTAGCCCTGCGCAATATATTAATATAGCGCGGTATAGACCTAATTAGGCTATTAATTTATCCTAGTCTAATATAGCCTATACTAATTTTAGGTAATTAGTGAAGTACTACTAATCGGCTTCAGACCTCCCTATACTAATAAGGTCTAGAAATATACTAAAAACCTTAGTCTTTAGTATCCGCTAGACTAGTTTAATTAGGTTTATATTAGGCGAGTGCGCGGGCTAGTCAATAACCTTAATACTATATATTTCGAACTACGTTTTTACCTCGGCCGTAGTATAAATTCGCGTATTATCTTACTAGAATATAATTCCTAGCTTATAGTAAGGGATAAGACCCTCTTTGAGCGTAGAAATATACGAATTCTGTATATATCTACTATAAGCGCTAGAAAAATCATATTCTATAATTACTAACTCTAAGTAGCTACTAAGCTAGATTACACCCTAATATATCTACTAGATATTACGTATATAAGGCTTAAGATTTATAAGATTAGGCTAGTAGGCTTCTAGTTTAAATCGCTAGACCTAGGCGCTCCTAGTACCGATCGATTTTAAGTATCTTCTAACCGAATATTTATCCGAGAAGATCTAGCGATCCTACAAAGTATTCGAGCGCTATTTTAATATAAATTAGTATTAGGCGCGAACGCTAGCTAGTTCTAGGGGGATTATATATCTTAAATAATATTTTCGAAGGCCTTACTTAATTAAAATCTAGCGAATAGTAGATTTAGATAGCGTTCTAGGGGTCTAGGATTATAGGGTTATATAGCTCTATTTTAGATATTAGCGGGCCTATAAATAGACCTAGCGAAATACGCGAGAGCTAATTAATATAGACCTACTACTACGAGGGAGGAATTTAGTAGTTTAGTAGTTATTATAGCGCTTCTTAGTAGCGTTAATAGCGCTATAGGAGTAGCTAAATTCGCGTCTAAGTTTAGTAGGCGAAACACTATTTTTAAGAGATATAATAATAGTAGCGCGCTAGGTAGGCGAAATTTTAGCCCCTTACCTTCGATTACTACTAATTTTAGTTCTAAAAGACCGTTCTATAGTTACGTAGTAGTAGAAAATAGAAGAGGTACAAGAACGCGTGTTAAAAAAAACGCGCTAAATTAGCGTAGTGTGTTCAGACTTTTGGAGCCTATTATAGCTAGGACGCTAACTAGGACAAACGGGACTTATTTAACAGACCTCTCGCCGTCGTATTTCCTACGAGGTACCAATACTAATATAAAGTATATTAAATTTAAACGCCTATACTAACGCTAAAAATATACGAAAAGGAGATTACTATCCTAAACGCTTCTTAATAGAGATAAACGGGTTACCGTCGCTATTACCCTTATTACTATTATCGTTATTATCATTATCCTCGAGCTTAATCTACCTATTCTCGACTAGGTACGCCTCTAGGACCTCGAGATCGCTCTTTAAAGCCGCGGTTATCTCCAGAATTGCTTTATAGGCCTCTAACACGACTGTAAAGTTATTCTTATTATAAATCTAAGGATTCTTTAAGAGACTAGATAGCTACGAATTCTCGAAGAAGGTACTATTACCCTTATCCTTCTCTTTCTTAGGCTTACTATCCTAGCCCTTCTTCTTCTTCTTAGAACTATCCTTATAGCTATTATTATTACGACACTACTTCTAATTCTTAATATCGCGCTACCTATAGTTAGTATAAGGTATTATAGGCGAATAGAGGAAGATATACCTTCCTATCTTTAACTAACGTGTAGGAGAGATATATCCTATTATAATACTTCTATATCTAAGGATCAAGGAGCTTATTCCTCTATAAGGAATACTAAGAGGTATTACTATTAAACTAGTAATTCCTATAATCTCTAGCTCCTAATAGACCCTCTTATAGGATCCTAAAGATATAGCAAGAATTAAATAGTCTATTCTAGTTACTAAATAACTAGTACTCTATATTAGGAGGAGCTATATTATAGGGTCTATATCGCAGGTCAGAGAACCTGTTAGCTAGGTAGAGAGTCTAAGTCTATAGGGTCTCTATTTAAAGACTAAATCTTAGAGTCCGGATAGACTCTACTAGTTTCTACGATATATATATAGAGGTCCCGTATACCGAGCCCTATAGTCCTGTATAATCCCTTAAGGGTTGCTACCCTAAGACGGCGCGGGATCGATACGACCGTGAATCGACCTAAGTTACTATACCTAGTTTACGCCGTAATAATTATTTCTCCTTTCTATACTAGTCGCCCCGACTAGGAATATCTTATTTTTAGAGTTAAGGATCGAGGTCTCTTAGGATATAGGAAATAACTTATAGGTATATTATATACGGAACGCTATATCCTTAAATTTAGGGGGTTATAGATATAAATAAAGGATTCCTATATTATATAACTACGCCTTCCTACTATTACTAGTAATACTATTTAAAAGAAATTATAGTAGGGCGTTTAACTCCTATTCGCCGGATTAGCGTTAGTTAGGGAGTTAAGAGTCTATCCGCGATAGAGTATTTTATTAGCGATTTATTCCCGAAGATTTATAGAATTAATATTCCCCTAGATAAAGGAAGTTTAACTTTAATCTATTTTTCTTATCTACGCTTAATTTTAGAATATCCTATTATTATCGGAATTATTATTATGATAAGGCTACTAGCGAGATAGGCTATATACCTCCTATACTAAACTTTATAACTATAAGTCCTAATTTGCTCTAGTATCTAAAGTATTTTAGTAAGACTAAGATAGAGTATAACTATCTAGTTATAATAGTCCTCTTTGTAGTAGAGTACGAGTTCGACTACTTAGGGTTAGTACTCTATAATAACTATAAGAGTAACTATAATATATACGAGACTATAAGTCCTCTATTCTTCTCCGGAACGCTACTAAATTACTAATAGATTATAAGACTCCTATATTAATAATCTAGGATATATAGGTATTCTATTTTCTTTTAAAGATTTACTAGATAATCTTTTAGGATACCTAGGAGATCGTAATAGTACCTAGCCTATTATATATTCCGGTCTAGCTAGTTAGTATTCATTATAATCTATTTTAGATAAGTAAGGATCTTACTATAACCTTTTTAGGGGTTATATAGGCTTATAAGAAGGAATATATTTTCGAAGGTCCGAATTATATATAATAGGTATAAATTACCTATAATTTCTTAATAATTCTGTTCTAACAAATTCCCTTTATAGAGAGACTACTATTTTTATTCGGAAAAGATAATATTATATCGCTAGAACCTTATTATAGCTTTTAGTCCTTCCCTAATATATATAGACTAGTGTCTTAGTCTTAAAGAAGGAGACGCTAGATTTATATTATAGTAGACTAGGCTAGTTAATATTGCTAAGCGCCTAGAGACTATAATAATAGCGAATAGTATACTTATAGTAGAAATAACCGCGATAAAAAATATAGTACTAGAGTTTATAGAATATTTCTAAGATAAATTAGTCTAGATTCGGTCTAGTTTTATCTTATATATCTCTATATATTTTTAAACTTCGCGATAGATTATTTTATATTTTATATATTTTCTTTAGGTACTCATTTATTATATTTAGAGGACTAGTCTTTCTACTTAACTAGGAAATAAAGTTATTTATTAATCTTTATTTTTCCTATAACCTCCTCGACTTTATATCCTTAGTCGTCTTTAGCGAGATTTAGAAGTAAGAGCGTTTCTAGAGTATTTTATAATAGATTATTATACTATTTTTCTAGAATAGAGACGTAGAAGACGTTATAGAGGCGCGTATACTTTTATAGTAATACTAGTCTATATATCTAGGTTCCGATTAGTTATAGGATTCGGAATAGGCTAATTCTCTTAGGAATAAGCTTCCTAGATTCTTTAATTTATAAGTTTTATATAGAAAGTATTATAAGATCGTTATATTTAAATATTATAGGAGTTCTTTTTATATTATAGTATTTTATTATTAATTCGTTAGCCTTTTACTAGTAAGTTATTAACTTCTTATATAGGCTCTATAGTTTCTTAACTCTAGCCTATACTCCTAGTAGCCCTTTTTCTTCTATAGTAGCCTTGCTATATATATAGAAGGATATATTATATCCGAATAGCACTTTATAGGGACTAAATTTTATTATATTATTTTAGTATAGATTATAATAGAAGTCCGCTATCTATAGTAAGCTTAGCTATATAGTTTATTTTTCCTCTATAAAGTATCTTAGATAATACTTAAAAGTTTAGTTTATCCGCTCTATTTAGCTATTAGTTTATAGGTAAAATATAGTTAAAAACCTAAGTTTTATCTTTATAGTATTAAATAGTATTAGCTAGAATCTACTAGTAAATACTAGGTCTTAGTCGGATACGATTCCCTCTTATAATCTATAGGCTAATTCGATCTTATTATAATATAACTTAGCTAACTATATAGTATTAATTATTATATATACTAGGAAAAATTTTACGAATTTAGTAAATCTATCTATAATAACTAGAATCGAGTCGACTTCGTTTCCTTTATAAATCGTAGGTAGAAGGCCTATAATAAAGTCTATTAAGGTTTCTTACTATAGTTAGGTTAGAATCGGAAGGAGCTTTAGCGAGCCGTACTTCTTATATCTTAGTAAAATAGCTCTCTAGTATATAGGATAGAACTTTATATATTTATCTACTTACTTATAGAGACCCTTTTAGTAAAATTTTCGACTAATCGATTTAATTATTTATAACTAGCTAAAATAGCTCCCTATTACTAGATTATTATAATATAGCCTTATTAGCTCTTATTTTAATTTCTTATTTATTAGAATATATAGTTATCTCTTAAACTATATTAATTTATTAGGATCGACTAACTAGTATCCTAATATTAGGATATTCTAGTTAATTAATAAACGAATCTCTCCTATATTAGGGTCGTCTTGCTAGGCCTCGAGTATTATACTATATAGGTTACTAGTTATATTTAAGATATAGATATATTACCCAAGATAATAATCTACTATATTTTTATAGTAGAAGTAATAGGTATAACCTAGCTCTTACCTCTAGATATCTAAGATACTTTCTAGCTCTTAAATCCCTAAATCTGGTAATAATTTATTTTTAAATTAATAAAGGTTAGCTAGTACTAACTGTACTACTACGTAGCTCTATTCCGGTACTTTTTCGGTTACTATTTAGGTCTATAATAGATTTAATAGACTAGTATTTAAGATATCCCTTAATACTAGCTCTATTACTCTTAGGGGTATATCCGCTAGGTTTTTCTTTCTTGCGCGGTATAAGATTATAAAATTAAATATAGAAAGGGTTATATACTATCGTGCTTACCGCCTATATAATTATAGATTCTATATAAAGGATCCTAAGTTATTATAGTCCGAAAAGACTTCGATTTAGTACTAAGATCCTTTAAGATAATACTACTAAACCTTAAAACTATATATAATTATATATAGTTCTTAATCTCTAGTAGTATAATAGGATTCTATATTAGAGAACTTATAAGACTAAAATACGACCGGATACTAGATCCCTTTATTATTAGGTTAGGATAGTATCCTAGCTATTCTCTACTATAAGATATCTATTTCTAGTTAGATAGTTTAGTTAGGATCGAAATATTATAGAATTAGTACTAAATTAAAAGTATAGAGTAAATTATTAAAAGTATTAGTCGCGTTAGTATTAAGTTCGATCCTATCTAGTTATTTTCCTTTTTTAAGGCCTTTTGTAAGTTCTATAAGAGATTTCGTAATAGTTAAGTAGTTATAGATAAAGTAGTAGTAAAAGTTATAAAATCTAAGAAAAGATTAGATCTCTTTAATTATAGATCGTAGTAGCTATTCTCGGATTAATTTAATATATAAGAGGTCTATTAATATCCTAGTAGCGTTAATAATATAGCTAAGGAATTCTATCTAGTCTTAGGAAAAGGAGTATTTATTAGGATTTATATAGAGTTTATATTATTAGAGTCTTTCGAGAATAAGTTAGATATATTTTATATACGACTCTATATCTCCTAAAAAAATTAAGATATCGTCTAGATAGGCTATATAGAAAAGATCTAGGTATTCTTATAGTATTATATAGATATAATTCTAGAATATAGCTAGGGCGTTAGTAAGACTAAAAGATGTAACTATATATTTATAGTAGCTATATTATATTCGAAATATAGTCTTCTATTTATCGCCTTCCTTAATACTAATATAGTAATATACTTCTCGGATATCGATCTTAGAGAATTTTTTAGTATAGGAGAGCTAGTTAAGGATTTCGGAGATAAGTAGAAGAGGATAATAATTCTTTACTAAAATATAGTTAAGTTCCTAGTAATCTATATAGAGTTATAATCTACTATTCTTTTTTAGTATAAAAAGAATAGGCGCTCTTATAGGACTCTTTAATAGATAGATTCGACTATTCTTAGTATTTATACGAATATACTTCTAGAATTCTTAAAGCTCTACGCGAGATAGAGAATAGATAGGCTTATAAGATAGAGTAGCGCTAGGAATAAGATCGATTATATAATTAGTCTTCTTATATTAGGATAGAGTTTTTGCCTTCTCTACTAAGTATAAGTCTTCGAAGTTATAGAGTTCTTTAGACTAATTAGTAATTCCTATATGATTAATAGTCCTTTTAGGGTTCCCTCTAACACTAATAGGTAGAAGTAAGCTATTAAAAAATAGATTATTAAGAGTATCTAGGTCTATCTCTAGGTTAACTTAATAGGGTATTACTATAAAGATATATACCTTATTATATATATATTTCGCGAATTAATAGGGTATAAGTAAGTTAAGGTTTCGGTAGTTAATCCCGAAGTACTAATAGTATATATCTATATTAATAATAATTCCTTATATATATAACCTAGGTATCTCTAGTAGTATAGAGGGTCCTATTTTCTAGTTAATAGTATAATACTCTACTATCTAGGTCTTTATAATTCCTTATTAATTAGTTACTATAATTAGGATATAGAAGGCGCTCTTAGCGTTACTATATTAATCTTAGAAGTTATAGAGCTCGGGTATCTAGAGGGTAGCTTACTATAGTTTATAAGATCTCGCGAGTTTATAGTTAATAATACTTACGCTTATATCTATATCTAGGCTAATATTAAGGGTAGTATCCTTAATATATATAATAGTCTTAATCATTAGAAGGATCTCTATAAGTAGCTTCTAAGTTAGGGTTATAGAGTCTACTCTAACTCGCTAGTATTTTCCTAGTCTTTCAGAGCTCTATTATCGGTAGTAATTTTATTAATACGCATATTTAGGCGTCCTTAGCTAGATCTTACCTAGGAATAGTTAGAAGTATAATATCCCTTTTTCCTATATAAATAATAGATAACTAAAGTTAGATCCTTATTCCCATAGAACCGACGATAGGATAAGATAGGAGTATCTTAGTTAGGATTTATAGTCTCTTAATCGCGAAAAGAGGATTAGTACTTCTTAGTATTTTCTTATTATCTCTTTTAATCCTAGTCTTTATAGTATTATTTCTTTAGGTTTATCCTAGGTAGCGGAGGCTTTTAGCGTCCTATATCTTAGCTATCCTATATATAAATCGTAGCCGAAACTATATTAGTATAGTTCTCTAGGATATTATTCTAGTATAGTACTTTAAGTTTATTTTTAAGGGCTAGGTATAGTTTTATATAGTAGCTAAGAGTACGCTCTTTCTCCTAAATATTTATATAATTTTCGATAGATTAGAGATAGTTATAAAATACGCGTAGATCCTAGTCCTCGAGCTAATAAGCGCTATAGTATTTTTCTATAATATTAGTCTTAGTAAATCGACTATCCCGAATAAATTCTAGTATCTAGTTAATAAAATTATCCTAGGTAGATCGTTAGACTATAAACTTAGTCTTTTTATAATTCGTCTAGTAAGCTTATTAGGTTAGTTCTAATATAAAGAATCCGATAGGAATCTTATATAAATTACTTATATATTAGTTAGGACTCGCTTTAAACATATACTCTAATTTATCGAGCTACTAAATATATTACTCTAGGATTAATATAGAGCTTAGATAGTATAAGATATTATTAATTTTGATCTCTACGTCTTAGGGTCGATAAGGGAGAGAAGGTACTAATTAAGGTTTAGGGTTATCTCGTTACTAGACCGAAGCTTTATATTTAAGCTATTAGATTCGTGCTAGGAGATAATTAAGAGTACTTTATTCGTTAGGTTCGGCCTATTTAGGAGACTATACTTTGTAGCTAGACCTATCTTCTAGGTCCCGAGGGGTTAGGCTAAGCCTACTAGAAGGTTACCTAAATCCCTCGCTAGCTCGTCGGGATTATTCTGCTACTATAAGCTAAGCGGATTATTAACGAGTCGTAGGTATAGATATTTCTTCTCTAGGTAGCTAAATAAGAAGATTTAGTAATTATTATAGGGTCTATATTATAGGTTAGAGAACCTATTAGCTAGGTAGAGAGTCTAAGTCTATAGGGTCTCTATTTAAAGACTAAATCTTAGAGTCCGGATAGACTCTACTAGTTTCTACGATATATATATAGAGGTCCTATATACCGAGCCCTATAGTCCCGTATAATCCCTTGAGGGTTGCTACCCTAAGATGGCGCGGGATTAATACGACCGTGAATCGTCCTAAGTCACTATACCTAGCTTACGCCGTGACAAGCTAGTTTACTAACCTATTAAGTAAAGGCCGCCTAAATCTTTATAAGGATACTATAATCCTTTAGATCGTTATTTCTCTAGTCTATATCTTAAATATATATATTATTAGTCTTAGAGTCGTTTACATAATTAGTCTTAAACTAGATTGCTAGAAGATTCCTATAGATTCAATAAGAGAATCAAGGGAAATTGAACTATATAGATAGTAACACATGGTTGTTACGCGGTGTCGACTGGCCACTGTGAGTTAGAATGTCCACGGGTTATACTTGCCTCGTTCAAAATGCACATCCCAAAACTGGTCTCTCAATCGTACCGTTGCTTCGAGAAGCCTTACTGCGGGTTGGATCCCGTTGAGAGTCTCGCAGGATGTGCCAGAGGTGCGTGCCAAGTAGGTCAATCACCAAGTATTGCCACGAGGTGAATCCCCTACCTGTAGGTTGGGTTGTCTTAGAGTTGGGCTGTGAAGTGCAAAGTGCTCAAGGCAGTAACCAAGTATCAATGCGCAATTGATCGCGAAGAACTAAATACATGATAGTAGAAGAGTGTCTCTATATACCTAGTCCTTCCTACTTCTCGGAGTATATCCTTAGTCACGTGCTGGGTTACCGGTCACTCGCACTTAGGGCGTAAAATCAGACTTTTTGCGAAGAACTATAATTCAGTTCAGTTATTCTTCCCTTCTTAGTATCAGTAAATTAGGAATCTCTTAAGGCTTCTAACAGATTTCAAGATTCGTAAATAAAGATTTTCTATATTCAATTGTATTGTTAGAGGTCTGTACCACAGGTCAGATACCCTGTCGGCTAGGCAGAGGGTCCAAGTCTATAGGGTCTGATTGCAAAGACCAAATCTTGGAGTCCAGGTCGACTCTGTGAAGGGCTGTAGCAGAATTGATTCAATTGTACTAGGCCAACATGCTGTTTACAACCATCTTGAGGAGGGAAGGGAAACGGCCCTTTCTCGGTGGTGAAACGGTGTGAGGGCCTTTCTGCCGAAGGCGGTGTCTTTCCTCCAATCTTCCCGTCAACGGATCTATACGGCCATGGCACATGGTTTACTGCCGGGCTCTGGCCCGTTACATCTATATCACCTATTTACCGTTTATATATTATTCTATACCAAGGAGACGATATTATAGAAAGTTTAATATAAGAAAGAGGAAAAATACGTCCAAATTGAATGATATAATGATAGCCGTCCGAGATAATTCTATCGGCTCAGGAAATTCTTACGCTTCGCTAAAAGTGTTCTGTTGGTAGTGGTCAGAATATCGTGAACTTATAGGGGAGCTGTAAAACGAAATTTATTAACGTTCGAAAGCCAAAATTTTCTAAAATTAAAAGGTTTGAAAGTATTAAACACAATAATCATTTTCATAAACTACTAAGAGTGTTACGACCTAGCCGCAGTACTCTTGCGCAAGATGTAGTAATGTCCCGCCGTACCCGCGGGCCCTAACTACTGCTCACAGGTAGATAGACCTTGCAATTACTCGCGAGTCTTCCTACTCGTACGGTATTGTAAAATCGAGCCGGTAATTTATTATTATATCCAGCGAGCCAGAAAAATTCGCGGTTCGATCGGCTCGATTACTAGTGTATTACCGTCGTACGGCTCGCCAGTAATTTTCCGTGAGCCGGCCTTCCCGGCTCGAACTCGCGAGTAATTGCAAGGCCTACTCACAGGAGCAGCCACCTTAGTTCCTTGGCGATTAGTCTGAATCATATACTTGGGGTCACCCTGGGACCTTCACTCTGATCCGAACCTCCGCAGGACTAGACGGGTAGTCCTAACAAAGGAGGACTATAATATTACTAGGAAAACAGGTCTATGATATCCTCTAGTAGTTGTAATTTAAAAATTCGTGCTGGATAAATTACCTATAGAAACTGTTTAACTCTACGTATAAGTTTTTGACCTAATAAAAGATAATGAAGGGTCTATTTCGTAGGCTAGATAATCTATTAGCTAGGTAAATGATCTAAGTCTACGGGGTCTGTATTTATAAACTAAACCTTAGAGTCGAGTGGAGACTCTATTAGTTCCTATAATTTATACTGTAGTGGGGGATTTGGTTGCATGTACTTAAATGCTGAGTAGCGGTGTGGTTGAGTAGATGTGGCGGCTAGAGGTGGAAATATTTGCGGGTAGACAGCCCAAAATTTTTGAAATACCCGAAAGTATCTGATAAGCTTTTATTTTAACTTTTATCTTCAACATCCTGGTATAACTAGTATATAGCTAATATTGAGATCCCGGATGATCCGTATGCGGGGGTATGCCGCAGGAAAGCGAATGCGGGATCGAATGTCTATATATCCCGTTGCGAGACAAACCACTTATGAGGTGGTTTGGCTTAGACCTTTTGGCCTAATGGTAACATCAAGTGAGCAACGGCACTAGTGATTCCAATATTATTAAATAAGTAGGCTATATAGCCTATCAATAGATATAATTACTGTGTAAAACCTAAAATTACCTCAAGATACGATATAACCATACAAATACTATAAAATACCTTCCATTTTGGGAACTTGGGTTACCCATGGGTACCCACGGCTAAAATATTTCGACCCAAACCCATATTTTTCGCCCATACCCAAATACCTATATGTGTTACGGCGTGGCAGAACAAGTTGCGATACTATACTATATATACCGGGTTTTGGGCAGTATCCGCAACTGCGGATATTAGTGATCTTCTATGGTCTTGTTGGTTAGTGTCCGCCCAGAACGCTTCCGTAACAATATGGGTCCCATGGGTTTTCCCTCCTCCAGTAACAACCCTAAAGGCACTATGTGAAAATGTGGGGACCTGGTACGCGGAACCTCTATGTATATATTGTGGGAACTAGTGGAGTCTACCCGACCCCAAGATTCAGTCTTTGCAATCGGACCCATAGACTTGGACCCTCTGCCTAGCCAACAGGTTGCCTGACCTGCAATACAGACCCTCTAACATTCTGCTATAGCCCTTTTTCTGCTACTCCTTACGGGAAAGCCTATCCCGGCCTTATTAACTTTTAGCCCCTTTGTTGTATATACTTCGGCCCTCGATATCTCTTTATCTCCCCTGATTTAGTCCCCCTCTAATCTAGCCAATCTCCTATAATTCGCTATTTTTGGTAGTCCTTTTCCTTGCCCCCATTCGCCTTTCTTTTAGTATAGTACTCCTATTATTTATATACCTCTATTTATTTTCCTCGTTTGTCACTAATCTGAATTCCTAATCTTCGCCTAGAAGTTTAAGATAGCATATCTATTATTTCGCTATACTATACGAGGGTCTTTGCTATAGACTATTTATACTTCGAGTATTAATATGTGACCTTTAACTAGTTCGTAGTAGTCTCGAGGCTATATATTTTAAGGTTTATATTGTAGTGGGGGATCCGGTTGCATGTACTTAAAGGTGGATGTTCAGTAGCGAGAGGTACCTGATGGTCTTACCGCCTAGAAAGGTTATCTAAGACCTAGGCTGCGGGATCCTTAGGGATCATCATGGACGTGCTTGACCAACAGTTTGGATAGAGAATTCACAACAGTCTATACAGTCAGATTCCTTACACTTGCAATGTCACGCTCTTTTTGATTCCTGCCTTTGGTTCCTGATATCGGAGTGTACGATTACCTTGGAGGATTCTAGGACTTTTTTGCTCGTGGTTTTGGTTTGGTTCCTCTTACTCGACCTGTCTAGTGAGATCAGACTGCCTTAAGCATTCCCCTCTTCAGTATATAGAAAATGTCTTGCGATTGCATAGAAATATTTAAAAAAAATAGGATTCACGGACTATACAACTCTTGTTTATATCATCTAGTAATTATATACCATATATATTAGATTCTCCCTCTATCGTTCCTTTTCCCTTTTCCTTTCTAAGAGCACGTTTTTGCTATTACCCTTTCCTTTTCCTTTTATTTAGTGCTATACGTATTTATATAATATGCCTATTGTAGTAGGGAATACGCACGCCCTACTAGACTTTGCAATTACTCGCGGCGAGCCGGCTCGCACTTCTGGCTCGAACTCGCGAGTTAAGGACTCGCGAGTCTTCCCGCTCGTACGGTATTGTAAAACCAAGTCGGTAATTTATCATTATATATAGCGAGCCAGGAAAACTCACGGTTCGATCGGCTCGATTACTAGTGTATTACCGTTGTACGGCTCGCGAGTAATTGCAAGGCCTAAATATATCTAGAGCCCCGATAAGGGTTATTACGATATAATCAACATACCAAGAAGCTTGTGTTACCATACTATACATACCGTACTCTGGGCAATATCCGCAACCGCGGATATTAGTGACCTTTATTGGTCTTGTTGGTTAATGTTCCGCCCAGAAACGTTACCGTAACAAGGTTAGCTAGGACCCTAATTGATAGTAGCGTAACCTAGAGTTTTCTTGGCTAAATAGACGAAGGATAATTTAGTAGAGTTCTAGGCGATAACTATCCAGTAGATAGAGGCTGTAGATAGATAAAAGATGTTATCCTACAGTAGTCGAGACCTAGGATTATAAATCTAGGACTATTTTAGAGCCTATAAGAAGACTATAAATATAAGGGTCTACGACCTAATCCTTAGAATAGGCTAGTTAAGGTTAGTTAGCCTGTTAAGAGGTCTGTATCGTAGGACAGAGAACCTGTTGGCTAGGCAGAGGGTCCAAATCTATGGGTCCGATTGCAAAGACTGAATCTTGGGGTCGGGTAGACTCCACTAGTTCCCACAATATATACATAGAGGTTCCGCGTACCAGGTCCCCACATTTTCACATAGTGCCTTTAGGGTTGTTACTGGAGGAGGGAAAACCCATGGGACCCATATTGTTACGGAAGCGTTCTGGGCGGACACTAACCAACAAGACCATAGAAGATCACTAATATCCGCAGTTGCGGATACTGCCCAAAGCCCGGTATATATAGTATAGTATCGCAACTTGTTGTTCGGCCACGCCGTAATACTTTTAGTCTTAGTCTTCCTAGTATCGCTTCTTTAGATTAGTCCTAAGTAGTTAAGGGCTCTAGTATCCTATATTTTAGCTATCCTAGATACGGATCGCGGCTAAAATTATATTAGAATGATTCTTAGGGAGATCGTTCTAGTATAATACTTGAGGTTTATTCTCAAGGGTTAGGTATATCTCTATATAGTATCTAAGAGTATATTCTTTCTCCCGAAGATTTATATAATTTTTAATAGATTCAAGGTAGTTATAAAACGTTTATAGATCCTAGTCCTCGAGCTAATAAGCGTTGTAGTATTTCTCTAATATTAGCCTCAGTAAATCGACTATCTCGAATAAATTCTAGCGTCTAGTTAATAAAGTTATCCTAAGTAGGCTATTAGGCTATGAACCCAGTCTTTTTATAATTCGTCTAGTAAGCTTATTAGGTTAGTTCTAATATGAAGAATCTAATAGGAATCTTATATAAGTTACATATATTAGTTAGGACTCGCTTCGAAGGTATATTCTAATTGATCGAGCTACTATATATATTACTCTAGAGTTAATATAGAGCTTAGATAGTACAAGATATTATTAATCTTTAGTTCTATATCTCGAGGTCGAAAGAGAGGGGGAAGCGCGAGTTAAAGCTTAGCAGTATCTCGTCGCTAAATCGTAGCTTTATATTCGAATTAGTAGATCCACGCTAAAAGACGATTAAAAGTATTTTACTTGTTAGATTCAGCCTATCTAGGAGGCGGTCCCTCGTAACTAGTCCTATCTTTAAGGCTCCGAGGGGCTAGGCTAAGCTTAATAGAAGGTTATATAAGTCCCTCGCTAGCTTATTAGGATTATTCCGCTACTATAAGATAGGCGGATTATTAGCCGGTTATTAGGATAGATATATCTTCTCTGGGTAGCTACAATAAGAGATTTAGTAATTATTAAATGGTCTATATCGTAGGTTAGAGAACCTATTAGCTAGGCAGAGTCTAAATATATAGATTCTGATTTTAAAGACTAAATCTTAGAGTCCGGGTAGACTCTACTAGTTCCTATGATGAATATATATAGAGGTTCCGCGTACTAAGTACCTATATTTCTATATAGTGCGCTTGGGGCTCTTACCCTTAGGCGGAATAGGGTCGGTTCGTCCTTGAATCGTCTTAGGTTACTATATATAACTTGCGCCGTGATTCCCTAGTCGCGGTATAGGTACTCTCTATAGTATGCTTATATTATTTAGACATTTAGACTCTCTTACTCGAACTTCTCTTTCTTAAGATATTGACGCTCTTTGACTTTGTAACGCTCGAGTTCCTTAAGTTGAGCAATCTCCTTATAGTTATAGGCAATAAAATTACTAGCGTAACTACGAAGTAAGGCCTCTTAATATTCGAGGCATATTACTTTTAATAGGGCTATATAATATTCCTTAGCTATATCTTACTAAAGCTTAATTAAACAACGCTATTTACTATTAGAATAAGATAGTTTCGATATTATATATTTCGAGCTTCTAGTACGAATATACTCGCTAGACTTATCAGAATAATTAGATTTAAAATATATTCTATAAAGGCGAACGTAGCGTTATAAGGAATAATAGAACAATATCCTTTCTCCTTTATATTTTGATATAGACGATTCTTTTTAATAGACGCTTTCGAGATATAGTTAGTACGTAGAGAAGGTATAGAAGACGAGACCCTTAGGGGCCTTAAGAGAAGTATTTTAGGGGAAGGAGCTAGATTCAGCCTACGGCTAACTATACTAACATATACCGAAAACGAGAACACGAACTGTTTCATAAGGACTATTTATTCAAATATACTAACATGATTCCTGAATTCCTAACTTCGCGGCACTCCCGTGGCCGACCTCCCTGTACCCACTATACCTAGGAGGAGCCCTAATTAGTAGCATAGGCGTTCTTAGAGAGATATTGAGCTTCAAAAGTACTCTTTCGGTATCGATTGTTACTAGTCTACTAACTACGAAGCTATTTTGAATAGTACTTGATCAGTAGGCTTCTTACCGCGTGCGTTAGTAGTTAAATAGGAAATCAGACTTGTCGATATAATTACAGCCCTTACGCGCAAGATCACTTAAAAAGCGACTAAACAAGCGTTTTTAACACCTCAAAATAGCCAATTTCTAGTAGCTATAGTAGCTATGATATATGTAGGTATACAGAGTGGTATAATATTTTTTCCGCGTAGATTCTACCGAGTTAAGCTGTAAGATGCTTACTGTGGCCATCAAGAACCAGTAGCCGAAATTGGCCTCGTACGCGTGAATTTTTTGACGGGATAAATAGCTTTTGTGGCTATCGTAGCCTAATTTCATCGGTAGTCCAGTCAATGTTTTCAATCGCCAGTCTTGTAGTAGATTGTCAAACGAACTAGCGATTGCAACCCTGCCTTTAAAAATCATATATGACGGCGGCAGCGAACAGCTATTGGCCCAAATTGCTTCAATTATAGTAATCTATTCCCGATTTCCAGATTTTGATATCAATCACCAACCTTACTATTTAGCTCGCGTAATCACTTACTTTCTTTGTAGATATAAGGCCGATTGTAATTATTATATCTTATAGTATAGTAGCTGTTAAGGTTTCTATATCATATATAACAATATATATCTAAACTCTTAGATATACTACCAGTATGTAGAGTACTGATAGTAAAGCTCGTATATTTCTCTTTAGGTGGCTATGCGTAGCCGTAGCTACCCGTAGGTAACATTAGCCTAAGATCTAAATTTCTAGAGTTTTTTATTACTACCTATTCAAAATGTTAGGGGCTATGTACTTTACTTCGTAAAGTTGTAATTATTAAAGAGTGGAATGCTCACAGTATCTGATCTCACCAGACAGGTCGATTCGTAGAGGAACCAAACCAAAACCACCAACATGCACATCAAGAGATCTTCAAGTCCGAGCGCACAACACCACTCAGTTCGATGTCAAGGATCGCAAGTAAAGGTCATAAGGGGTGTGTCATTGCAAGTGTAAACTAATCGGACTGTAAAGACTGCCTCAAATCCGTCCTTGGACTTGCCTCCCGTAAAGTGGCCAACAAGACGATGATGTATAATAGACGTCGTGGCCCTATACCCACTCCGTAAGGCTACAAGGCCACTACATCTACACAACCGCACCTCTCCTGCATTTCTGCATTTAAGTACATGCAACGGGATCCCCCACTACACTTTATATTTTGATTAATTTATTAGAAGCCCATCCTTCTATTTCCAAATAAATAGCCCATATAAATCTAGTAGCATCATTAACAACAGTTAAGATCTTCAATATATTTTGAAAACTAATAGATGAATACAGTTAGGGATTAATATATAACAACTCTAATAGAATTTTCGATTTAATCTAAGTCATATAGCATATGCTTCGTTATAATTTAGCTAATCTGTAAGACTTATCGTCAAAGTTTTCCCTTTACTGTAGATCCTATCTTTAATTTGATATAATTTATTTTAGTACTTAGTAAGCACATATATAAAACGAAAATATATGGTTTGTAGTATGATTATGTTAGGGTAACGTTTCTGGGCGGAACATTAACCAACAAGACCATAAAAGATCACTAATATCCGCGGTTGCGGATACTGCCCAAAGTCCGGCATGCATAGCATGGGATCGCAATAGGTACTTGTTCGGCCATACCGTAACAATAGCTGTCGGTATTTTTATATTAATATTTCAGTCAACGTGAAATTTTGATTCAAGTAGCAGTATTATATATTTCATTATTTTATTCATTATTTTAAAAGATATTAACAGTAACCCTAGGATTTTTTATTACATCTACGATAATAAGCCTATCCTTCCGAATTTTGTTATTAAAGATCGCCAAAAAGGGTTCCAGTGACTAAGCCTCTAGATCATTCTTTCCCCTACAGATAACCGATCTAAGCTTCTTATAGGTTTCTAATTTATAGAGAGCCTGGAATTAGCGAGATATAGATGATTCTTAACAGTATTTCTATAGATTATTTAAGATATATAGTTATCATTAGGTATAACTTAATACAGACCTTCAATCTATAATCATCAGGCTGTTCTCCTTTAGGCAGTATTTTTCAGAGAAAGATAAAAAACCGAAATCCTCAGTCTTTCTGTTTATAATAATAGATATAATAATGGTAAGTTTAGTATAAGTCCGTTGTAATTCCACAGTAATTTTAAGTCTATCAAAAATTAGAAATGATGTACTTAAAAACCTTAGATATACTATGTTACGGCGCGGCCGTACACTGCCAAGTTGCGATACTATACTATACATACCGGACTCTGGGCAATATCCGCAACTGCAGATATTAGTGATCTTTTATGGTCTTGTTGGTTAGTGTCCACCCAGAACACTTCCGTTACATCTCCAGTCGCTCCTGAAATCTAGCTAGTTTATAGTAAGAATGCTAATTGGTTTCTTGATACGGTATTCAAGATAGGTACCCACGGAATCTCGTTTGGGATATTATTAGAGGGGGATACTCTTGTTAAATAGACTAGGATAGGGGTTTGGAATTCTTAATCATGGGGTTTAGGTTAGGTTTAGGCATCAGTATGCATCATCCTGGTATAGTTCTCTTCTTAATTAATAAAATTTAACTATCTAGGTTCTAGTGTAAAAGAATTAGTACCTAGATCGGAATGAGGTCCCTAGGAATTAGATTTTAAGATCCGGTCGAGTAGTAGGGGCTCTTCTCTCGATTATATCAGTGAAATTTTGCGATCAGAGGAAGGTTATAGAATAAGGATATTATAGTTATATGGTATACTTAAAGGCGTATCAGCGGTAGGTTAGAGAAAAATTCGTCTCTAGTCTAAGTCTAGCGTTTTAGAAACTTAGGGTTTAGGATGTAGGAGATTATATGTTCCCCCTCGTTTTGTTACAAAGTTAAAATTTTAAGATATTAGGAGGTATATACATTCCAGGTTTCTTTATAGGCAATAAGGTCTGTGTTGGATTCTGGGAGAGGTGCTACGGTTGGGATCCTAGTAGACGGGATTTTACCGGTCGGGACTTTAATTAGTGCAATTAGCATTTTGTCTTTGGATAGTTATAACAGCCGCCTTCTTTATATTTTGGGTTTCTACTTTATACTGTTTTTCTTCTTTAATCTATTTAATTTGATTATTTTAGACTGATAGTAATATAGACGGTTATTCCTAAAAATCTATATCTCTTATGATTATACCTTTTCTATTGCTTGATTAGATTATATATCCTATACCATTAGCTGTTTTCTTCGTTGTAGCCTACTAAGTATCTAATCTATACTCTCAGGGCAATATTCTACCCTTAAATTCGTTTCTCATTTGGAATATAAGTATAGGCTTAAGAATACTAGATACCCGGAAATTCTAGCTTAATTAGCCACTCTACCCAATAAAATTACGATATTTTTTTTAAGTTTTAGTATCAAGCTTATTCATTTTCTTGATTTAAATTGTTTAGTATATCTAATATCGGTAAAATCTAATTTTATAGGATAATTTAGGTACTTAAATAGGTTTTCAATTAATATTGCAAAAGATTTTAATATTACATAGTTACAAGGTCTAATTAATAAAATTCAAATCTTTATTCTCTTTTTATAAAATTTTGATTTAACATTCTAGACAATATTGATATTGGCCTTTAGAGAATAGCCAATTGTTAACAGCTCTTCCTAAAAATATAACATCACGATGGACTAAGACCTATCGTGCTTCTAGGTCGTAGATTCTGAATTAGTGACTATTTTCCGCTTTATATCTATAAGATAGCAAGTCTACACCCTTATGGCTATTTTTTGACTTTAGATTCTTCTTTCCATCAAAACATAAATACAGACTTTCTAATACTATGTTTTCAAAGGGCCTCAATTAATGAATTCAATTTTTTTTATACTATTCTTTTCATACTAATGATTATTCTATTTTTGAAGTAGTACTTTTGATTTGTTCAGTTTTTTGATTTGATTTAGCATGTGACCAGCTATAAGAATAGCTTTGGACTACAAATAAAGAAGCTTAATGTATTAGAACTGTCAAGGCTCTTACATCCTATATAATAATATAACCTAAACTTTTAGATATACTATTCTATTGATAGGTATATGAAGTACTAATAGTAAAAAATTGTCCTTTTCTTTAGCCGAGAGTTTGAATTTACAGAAGCTCTTGTTACCATCTATTCGAAGCTTTGATAGCTATATAATATACTTATCAAAGATAGAGTTATAGGATTTAACACATATTTTTAAGGGGATTGCCTTATCGAAATCTTGTAGTATTATTAACTACAATAACATTATCTAATGTATATTTTAAAGACCAAAAGGTAAATACGATTTAATATTGATATATAGAAATTCTTATGAAGTTTTATATATTGTTGGCTATATAAAATATGATGCTTTTTGACTTCCTGTAAGGTTCATAGTTAGAATTTCTATCCCTGTAAATTTTCCGTAGCTCGGTTCTAATTGATATTAAATTTAGTTAACTAATATATCTAACGCGAGATTATACGATTTCTAGTAATATTAAAGCTAATAGGTAAGCTATTCTTATATGAGGTATTTTAGTAATTAAGCTTAAGGAATATAGTTTTTATATGTAAAATAGAATACTATTTTTGGTAGATATATATAAGAATTTTATTAGATTTAGATTAGCGAGAACACTTTCATAGTACTTCTAATCTATATGATAGGTATAGATATTGAAGGTATCGAAACCAAATTATTATACCCTCTGACAAGATTCGCAATTGACATCTAATATTTTCAAGCTATTTAGGCAAGCTATTTAGGAGGATCATTTTGATTCTTAAAATTACTTTTCCTGCTAACTTTACCGTCCAGTCCTCAGATTTTGGTATTACTGTCGGTAAGTAGTATGGTTCTATTTTTGAAATTTAAAAATCCTATTTACGTTGATATAAGTAGATCGAGATATGCCCAAGTCAATACTTTATCTAATTTCTGGTATCACTAAAGCTATGAGTTTTATATGAACATTCTATTTAGAATAAAGGTTTTAGGCTAAAAATCCCATTCCTTGGTATTTTTAAATCGAGTCTATAATTATAAGTAAGCTATAGAATTTTTCCGTAGAGTTGATAGTAATATCTATATTTTCTTTCTTATCTATAAAGAGGTTTAGATTTGTAGTAGTTAAATTTTTATTAACTAAGGTTAGAGCTATATTTTCACAGAAGTGATTCTATCCTTACGGATCTTATTATGAAATATAATTTGATAATTTTTAGGAGCTAGGGCTTGAGGTGTTAGGGGGTCTGTATCGCAGGACAGAGAACCTGTTGGCTAGGCAGAGAGTCTAAGTCTATAGGGTCTGATTTCAAAGACTGAATCTTGGGGTCGGGTAGACTCTACTAGTTTCCACAATATATACATGGAGGTTCCGCGTACCGAGCCCCACAGTCCCACATAATCACTCAAGGGTTGTTGCCCTAAGACGACGCGGGGTCGATTCGACCGTGAATCGTCCTGGGTCATCATGTCTGACTCGCGCCGTGACAGATGGGATAAGGTACTAATATTAATATATATGTTTCTTACCCCATACACCTAGCCAACAACAAATACTATTATACCTCCTTGACAGAACAAAAAAATATACTTATATTAGCAGGGCTAAATAGTAAATTTTCGTATATTTCATCTGTTTTCATAGTAGTTAATAATGAAATGCCGCAAATGTTGGAGTAGGGATCAAAACGGTGTTTAATAACAGTAACGTAATCCACGTTTAACCTGGTCACCCACCGCCATTAGTAATTTTTGAATCAGGATATCTTAACCAAGACGCATTAATTAATTTAAATGTACCGATTTTTACATGAATTGATCCTGTGGCCAATCTCCCTACACCCACTACACCTAGGCAGAGCCCTCTTTGCTGATTGGTCTGCCTGAATAGGCAATTCGCCCTGCCCATGCGATTCTACCGTAGGTGCTTCCGCTGGTAAATCTGGCTGCGCAACTAGCTGTAGGCCCTCTTCGACCGTAAGACCGTCTCTGCAGGGTATCTGCTTAGTCGACCGAGTACGCTTCTTCACTACCTTCTTATTTGCTGCGCGTAGATCTGCGTTTTCTTGCGCTAGTAGCGCGGTGTTGTGTAGCGCTATGCAGTGGCCCTTGATAATCTGATCTAGTATAGTCTTTGATGGGCTCGGAGGGCTATTCGACCGCTGCTTTAATAGATCTTTGAGCATCGAAGCTTGCTTTTGTAGCTGAACGACGGTTCTGGGTGTTCTTGGCGTGAATTGGCTAGATCTACTACTTGGCCAGCTGCTTGCTGGTGTAGGCGTTCGTAGAGAGATATTGAGCTTCGAAAGCACTCTTTCTGCATCGACTGGTACTAGGCCACTAGCCGCGAAGCTATGCTGAATAATAGCTGGCTGTTGGAAGGCCTCTAGCCGCGCGCGTTGGTAATTATCCAAAAAATCGAACTTGTCGATATGGTTATATCCGCAACGCGCAAGATCGCTTATAAAGCAACCGTACGCACGCTTTATAACTGCAAAGCATCCAATATCGAGTGGTTGTAGTAGATGCGATGAATGCGAAGGCATACAAAGAGGAATAATGTTGTTTTCCGCGCAGATTTGGTCGAATTGGGGTGTAAGATGGCTCCCGTGGCCGTCAAGAATTAATAACCGAAAACGGCCTCGGACGCGCGAATTCATGTGTGGGATAAAGTGCTTTTGTAGCCAGCGAAGGCCTATCTCATCGGTAGTCCAGCCATTATTCGAGACCTCGATTCGCCAGTCTTTTGGTAGGTTATCAAACCAACCCGCAATAGCGACTTTGCCTTTAAAGATCACGCATGGCGGTAGCGAATAGCCATCTGCACAGATTGCTTCAATAGCAGTAACCCATTCACGATTTCCTGGCTGTAGAATACTTCGCCGACCGTAGTATTCCGCTCTCGTAACTACCTTCTGCGACGATATAAGGCCCATCGCGAATCCAGTCTCATCGAAGTTATAGATATCCTCCGATTGGATACCATTCTCATCGATAATACGTTGTACGGTCGCAAACCACTCTCGTAGCGATTTTGGGTCTTCGTTTAGGGCGCGCTGGTAGTCGTAGCGTCTCGAGAAGCGCGAGCGGAGCTCATCACGACGATTAATAAAGGTTGATGGCCAATTTATGCCTACTGTAGTCGGAGGGGTCTCGCCACGCGCAGCGAGTAGGATATTCGCCATTTCTCGTACGGTAGAGGGCCTAGGCGCTGCTCCACGAGAGTCCATAGAGAGGATCCACTTGGTAAGCGAATTCTCTTCGAGTTGAGTCAGTTTCTGGCGATGGTGGTGTATATCGACGCGTGAGAACGCCTGTAGCCCGTAGCTGTAGTGTAGAGAACGGTATATCGTATAGCTTCGCTGCGGCGCGTAGAGATTTGATTTGTCCCTTTTTAACACCCTGGAGGGCTACTAGGATCTTGCCCTCCTGGTTGGCTAATTTCTGCCAGGATTCAGAGCGCTTTGGTGGCATGGCTACCTGATCAAGAGGAGTGTGTAGTGGTAGAGACGCGATTTTGGGTGGGTGACCAGGTTTACCGTGTGACCAGGCTAACCGTGGATAACGTTAATTAAAAGGGATGAATCATCAATTTATGCAACCGAAAAGGGAAGATCTTAGCAGAATTATGCAATTGCGGTTCACCGTGGTGAAGACCGCAAGGGACCGCGGTTCACTATGGTGCAGTCTTAACCTTCAAATTTGAGACCGCAAGACCGCACCATGCAGAGGCCTAATCACACTGCATTACTATTGAAGGAGAACGCTAATTTACGCGCAGCGAATAAAAAGAAATGTCAAAAACGCACTCGATCGACTAGGCAGATAGCTCATTAGGGAGGCCTAACCATCGAAGAGGGCCTACAGCTAGTTCAGCAGCCAATTCAGCTAGTAGAAGCTAATAAGGTAGTATCGCATAAGGAGGTTGATCTGCCTAATCAGCCAACCGGCCAGGAGGGCTCCGCCTACCTACCTACAGTTAGACTTCCGCACAACCCAACATAACCCGGACCCATTTGGGTCGAAGACTCCGACCCAGCGTTGGGTCCGGGGCCCCAACTTGGGTTACAAACAGTGCAAACATAAATTATGCAAAAATACTTATGTTCTAGAGTCGTTTTCACTATATTATCCGTAGTAATATTAGTATCTTAATTGTATTTCATAGTCATAATAACATGTTAATTTAGTATACTAGCTGAAATGTGCAAAAATGCAATATTATCAATATTAAGTAAAGTACGTGGATATATAGAAAAAGTGGTGCATCTACTTCCGGAGAAATATATATCTTCAAGATCATCACGAAAATATACCCCACTTCCCTCATTCAGTATTTATTATAATATTTATACAGGATATATTTATAAATAGCTATTCTAAGCATATATTGCTTAGTATAAGAGGCTATAACCTAACGTACTTCCCGGCCGTTCCGTACACCCTCTCCAAATTCGCGTTTCTATATCTACTTATCAACTTCAACTACCTACCATGCCACCAAAACGCTCTGATTCCTGGCTAAAATCGGCCGATCAGGAGGGCAAGATCTTATTAGCCCTTGACGATATCAAAAACGGCCGAATTCAATCTATACGCGCAGCCGTGAGGCTATACAATCTCCCTCATACAACCTTAGCTGATCGCGCGAAAGGCGTGCTTGCACGCGTTGAAAGACGCCCAACTGGCCATAAATTGACTCAACTAGAGGAGGATTTGCTAGTTGAATGGATTGTCTCTCTAGATACGCGTGGAGCAGCGCCTAGGCCAGCTAATATACGAGAGATGGCCAATATCCTACTAGCCGCCCGCGGTAGCCAGCCACCACCTACTGTTGGTAAGAATTGGCCATCAGCCTTTATTAATCGACGCGAAGAGATTCGATCGCGTTTCTCTAGGCGATACGACTACCAACGCGCCCTAAACGAAGATCCAAAATCGCTACGAGCGTGGTTTGCGACCGTACAACGCGTGATTGATGAGAATGGTATTCAACCGCAGGATATCTACAACTTCGATGAGACAGGATTTGCAATGGGCCTTATATCAACACAAAAGGTTGTTACGCGAGCTGATTACTACGGTCGGCGATCGATACTACAGCCAGGTAATCGCGAATGGGTCACTACTATCGAAGCAATTTGCGCTGATGGCTATTCGCTACCGCCATGTGTGATTTTCAAGGGCAAGGTTGCAATCGCTGGTTGGTTTGATAACCTACCACAAGATTGGCGATTAGAGGTCTCGAATAACGGCTGGACAAACGATGAGATTGGCCTACGTTGGCTACAAAAGCTTTTTATCCCATCAACAAATTCGCGCGTGATTGGCCGATTTCGGCTACTAATTCTTGATGGCCATGGTAGCCACCTTACGCCTCAATTCGACCGGATTTGCGCTAAAAACGATATTATACCAGTGTGTATGCCTGCGCACTCATCGCATCTACTACAGCCACTAGATGTTGGCTGTTTTGCAGTGTTAAAACGCGTATACGGTCGATTTATTAGTGATCTTGCGCGTAAGGGCTACAATCACATCGATAAATTCGATTTCCTTGATAACTATCAACGCGCGCGACTAGAGGCCTTTCAACCAGTTATTATTCAAAATAGCTTCGCAGCTAGTGGGCTAGTACCTATCGATGCAGAAAGGGTGCTTTCGAAGCTTAATATCTCTCTACGAACGCCTACACCACCAACTAGCCGGCCAACTAGCCGATCTAGCCAATTCACACCAAAAACACCCAAAACCGTAGTTCAGCTACAGAAACAGGCTACCTTGCTCAAGAATCTATTGAAACAGCGGTCAAATAGCCCTCCGTCGCCATCAAAAACCGCTGTGGATCAGATTATCAAGGGTGCCTATCTCTCGATGCATAACGCCGCGATACTATCGCAAGAAATCGCCAATCTACGCGCAGCAAATGAGAAGGTCATCAAGAAGCGCAAATGGCCAACTAGGCAGATACCTTGCGATGAGGGTCTAACCGTTCAAGAGGGCCTACAACTAGCTCAGCAGGCAAATCAGCCAGTTGAAGTTGGTGAGGTAGTATCGCATGCGCAGGGCGAAACGCCTAATCAGCCAGATCGGCCAATCACCAGGGCTCCGTCTAAGTGTAGTGGGTGTGGGCAAGTTGGCCACAGGATTAATGTATGTAAAAATCGCCAGATCTAGTTAAATCAAGGGGTGTTGGTTGAGATAGTTGATTTTGAAATTTCATAATGGGAGTTGGTGTACGGAACGGCCGGGTGTACGGAACGGCCGGGAAGTACGTTAAATAAAAAGCTGATATAAGCCGTATTAGAAAATACTGGTGCATAATTTATAATCATTTTATACTGATTTTTATGTAAAAATTGGGTCGAACTGGGTTATATTGGGTTTTATTGGGGCCCCAACATTGGGTCCGGTTTGGGTTTTGGGTCGAGATCTTCGACCCAAGTTGGGTTATGCGGAAGTCTACCTACAGTATCTGTGGCCAAATTGGCCACAGGATTACTTCATGTAAAAATCGTATTATCTAGTTGAATTGATAGGTGTTGGTTGAGATAATCGATTTTAAAATATTGTAACGTAATTCACGGCTATCTCGGCCACACGGTTAAGTCGGCCACCCCACGAAAATCACGCGCGTCTAGCAACCTACCTTATTCAACCACCAGCCATGCCACCCAAACGCTCTGAATCTCGTCAGAAATCTGCCGAGCAAGAGAGCAGGATTCAATTGGCTCTTCAAGCCTATCAAAAGGGCCAAATCAAGTCTCTTCGCGCTGCAGCGCAGCTATATAATGTGCCGAAGACTACCCTCCAAAACCGCGCTGCTGAGATGGCTTCACGCGTTGATAAGCGATGTCACCTCTATAAATTAACTCTATTTGAAGAGGATTCGCTAGTTGAATGGGTTCTCTCTATGGATACGCGTGGTGCAGCGCCTAGGCTCTCTACTATTCGAGAGATGGCTAATATCCTACTTGCTGCGCGTGGCCAATCCCCCTCGCCTACTGTAGGCGTTAATTGGATCTCAACCTTCGTGAAACGCCGCGAAGAGCTCCGATCGCGTTATTCGAGACGATACGACTACCAACGTGCCCAAAACGAAGATCCTCAGTCGCTTCGTGGGTGGTTTGAGAGCGTAAGGCGAGTGGTAGAGGAGAATGGTATCCTCGCGGAGGATATCTATAACTTCGATGAGACTGGCTTCGCGATGGGCCTAATATCGGCTCAAAAAGTGGTTACTCGTGCTGAATACTACGGTCGCCGCTCAATCTTACAACCTGGAAACCGCAAATGGGTGACTGCTATTGAGGCTATATGCGCTGATGGTTACTTACTACCGCCCTGTGTGATATTTACTGGCAGAGTCTATATCGCTGGCTGGTTCGAATTGAATCTGCCTCATGATTGGCGAATCGAGGTCTCGAATAACGGCTGGACTACCGATGAGATAGGCCTTCGCTGGCTCGAGAAGCACTTTATTCCACATACAAATTCGCGCGTACGAGGTCGTTATCGGCTATTGATTCTTGATGGCCATGGTAGCCACCTTACTCCTCAATTCGACCGGATCTGCGCAGAAAATAATATCATACCACTATGTGTGCCAGCGCATTCTTCCCATCTACTACAACCGCTCGATGTTGGGTGTTTTGCGCCGCTTAAGCGTGCGTACGGTCGTTTCGGAGCGATCTAGCCCGTGCGGGCTATAACCACATCGATAAGCTCGATTTCCTTTCAACCTATCCTCAAGCGCGAGCAGAGGCATTCAAATCGCAAATTATCCAATCTAGCTTCGCTACTACCGGTCTTACACCAATAGACCCAGAGCGTGTATTATCAAAGCTTAATATCTCGCTTCGTACGCCCACACCACCAGCAAGCAGACCAAGCAGCAGATCTAGCCAATTCACTCCAAAAACACCCAAAATAGTGATCCAGCTACAGAGGCAGGCTACTTTGCTTCAAAATCTACTAAAACAGCGCTCAAATAGCCCTCCGTCGCCATCAAAAACCGCTGTGGATCAGATTATTGAGGGTGCCTATTGAGCAAAAATCTACGAGCACCTCGACGCCTGCCCTTCTAGCTCTAGTAGGTGAGCAGTGCCGCCTTGAGGTCGCGCGACGACGTGAGTGGGGCGGGTGATGGGGGTGAGGGTTACCCGATGGTCGCGCGACTAGCGGGCTAGTGCTTAGATGGCGAATCCTTCGGCCCTTGGCTTGCTTCCCTGACCCTGGTCTCACTATGCTGATTGGGCGCACCGGAAGAAAACCATCTCACTCGTCGTCTTAAATCCCCTTGCCATTTTAAGAGCCCGTTATCTCCTCTCGAGGTCGATGTAGGAGCCTCCAATTACCAGGCCGCCAGAGCTCTATAGATACTTCCAAGAGCATAAGATATTTCCTATTTCTTTCTGCAGCCTTTCCTCCATTTTTCATGCCCTCACAGGAATTTCTTAGAGGGGGGCCTGATCCGACTGTGAATAAGAGTAGAGAAAACGCCGTCCTTCTATGCTCTCAAGGACAAGGATGAAGACAAACTCGCACTGTTGCAGCAGTATAAGAGAAAATATCGTCTAACGTAGAAGTCAGACCAAAGAGGGATCGCAAAAGCTTCACAAAATGATCAATGAATTCTATGACTTGAAAGATGGTAGCTCCATGTTGAACCTCTCGAGAAGCAAATTAGCAATCGGGGTTACGATAATCTATCTATGTAGTACATCCTCTTCATAAAGCACGGTAAGGGACATCCTGTATATGCCACACCTCACACAAAGGCTGCTGGCTTCAGAAGCCAGCTACGCCTGGATAACCTCGCCACTCATTCGTGTTGTCTTGGCCGAAGCGAAGTCTGGACTTGGAGCAACTGGCACATGATGGCTCTTCTAAGTCACCTTCCAATTCATGCTTGGCGATATCACACTTCATCCTAGCAACACGCCTGGGATATTTCTAATGGGTTGAAGGGACAGCAAAACGGAAGCATTTTTCCATCAGTATGGCCATATCATCGTATATCACATTGCTCTCCATGACGAGAGACGTATGTTTATGATGAGCTATGTGTTGTGTCTCGTACGTGGTCTGGTTACATTCATCCAACATCCCCCATAATTTGCTGGTAATCCCAAGTCTGGTCTTCGGATAGTGAAAGGGCACCTGCGTAAGTCACCATCAGACCATCTACAGCTATGGGAGAGACTTCCCATTGGGTGTTAAACTTAGGTCACGTGTATCACCTGCGCCTACGGCCCCCGCATATGTGATACTCGCAGCCAGCAGCAGGCCCAAGACGGCTTCGATCCAGAACCAGCACGACGACTCTACGATGGACATTTCCCTTGCATTGGAAACCCTCTTATCGGCACCTGAAGGCTCACTGGAGTCTCATCGAAGTCAGGCACTGAGCCTTGCGGAAACAATATGGCGCTCCCTAAGAGCCACCCACCCCGACGCAGCTACCTCAGGGGTGACTTCGTCGTACAGCAGCGAAAACGAGTCAGTTTCTACGGAGGCTTCTGAGCCTAGAGGCGCCTCATCAGTCTCATCAGTGGATATTTCGCCGTCATCGAATGACCGACTTCGTCCAGTCAGAAGGACTCCACAAAAAGACTTGCGACCGCAACGACTCCTTACTACTATGGAGAGCAGAATGTCCGACATGAAAAAACTTTCCGAAATAGAAGCAAGGGAGGTAGTTGAGAAGGTCTTGATCTCCTTCGTTGATGAAGACGGCCGACTTCGCGATGTGACTCGAATTATCGGAAAGACTAACCCTGAAGACAACGAAAGACTCGTCCAATGTCTCGCACAGCGAGCTTTGGCGCTTGAATACACAGCGTGGGAATCAAAAGAACATCCGACTAAGAAAACGAGGGTGCAGGAGCTGGCTGAACGGCTCTCAAAAGCGAATTCTCAACGCGGGCTCATTGCGGAATATGTAAGGCAGTGCCGCAGGTTGAAAAGCAAAGACGATGCGGTCAGGTCGATCCGCTACGGGATCAAGCAACTCCTTCAGGAGAAACTATTGTCAGATAAACTTCCCGAAGGTACAGAGTGCGAAGGTATAGAATTGGGGATCGCCTTTGCTTACACAGACTTTTCCCCTCTGACGTTTAATCAACAAGAGGCTTTTGCGAAGCTTCTTGTGAGTGAGGGTTCGGCAGCTCACATCTTCAACTTCTTGTCGGAACAATCTCGTTGGATCAGGGAATGCCAGGCCGTATATGACGGTAAGATGAAGCGCACTGCCTTCTGTATACATGTGTCTGACATCGAAAAGATTATAAGAGCGGCAGCATGGCTCTGTTGCCGTCCGACACGAGGACAGTTTATGATGGTAGCACAGGGAGGGATCCAACCAACGAAAGATCAGCCAAACGCCAACGGCAAAACAAGGATGCTTCCAGTATAAGTGAGTCTTTGCGGGAGCTTTATCCGAACCAGTCTTTCAGACCCATCCAGAAGAAGTCCCGAGCGGCATATTCCCAGCTCCCCGGCTATTCTACAGTTCATCGGCTTCTGTCGCCAACGGCCGAACCACATCGAAATTTTTTTGGCTCTGCTGGAACCCCTCATAGTCAGACAGTCACTGGTGCATGTACTTCCGCCTTCGTGTCTGCCAACAGCGCATCTTCCCGAACGTCTATTGAGCATAGCGATTTGCCGACCGAGCAGCAGGTGCTGTCTTTTGACAACTCGGTCGCCGCACCAAACGAAGAAAGCGGAGCGGCCCAACACGGAACGGAGATAACGTCGCAAGAGAGTTCAGCTTTTGCACAGTATCCCAATTCCAACCGTTTTTCCGAACAACTAGATCCCAGATTTGACAGCCTAGGGTACTACGATAATACAACATACCCGTCTATGCCCTTCAACAACCCTCCCTTAGTCGGGTTCTCGGAATGGGGCATGGTTAACTGGGATCTGCAAGGATTTCAGGACGTCTGCTTTCGGCCGGTCTCGGACAGCTCTTGACAAATGGTGCCCGGGAGTATGTGGAGTATATATATCATGCATGGAACTTTGTACAGTGAAAGGATATTAAAACATGAAGTACCGTCTCATCCTAGGTTGGACGCAATCAATGCAACCAGTTTCCCTCCTTGCGAGACCTCTACCTCACACTCAGTCAATATCTTATAATAGTGTTCCGTGTCCACAAACATCTCGCCAAATTTGACATCGCCGGTAACTTGTAGTGGTATCAGCATCGTGACGGTTTGTCCGGTGGTAGTTTTCCCGGGGAAGACGACGTATCCTCCAGTTTTCATTCTTGTCGATATCTGGAAGTAACATTAGTTTTCTCCGAAAATGCTTGGAACATACACATTACCTCTTGCGTCGCGTCATTCATGACCTCTTCAATCAGAGCGTCGCACTCATTTGTAGTGAAGAACCTTGCAACTGGATGGTCCCTAGGCTTTGGAAGCGCTTTAGCAACAGGTTCCGCTTCCGCCCACGCCCTTGCGACGTGTGCCTTGATATTGGCAGATGAGAATGGCACGATTCCCGCAGCCATCGGGTGCACGGTATCTGGCTTGAGGAGGATGCCCGGATACGCTCTGTATGTGTGGTCAATTCACTATAGGCTTGTTTGGACTTCCTCCTCTTCCTGCGTCGAGAAAGAATTACCTTGTTGAGTCCAGCAGTAGTTGGTAAGAGCAAAAGCTTGGAGGGGTAAGAACGCCTTCGAATTATTAGATCTGCCTTCTGACACCGCTTACCTTTTTAATACTATCATTGATGCCCAACATTATGTTAGCTGTGCCTACAAAGTAACTAAAGGTACATGTCTGCGCATACCTCTCCGAGATGATGCTTGGTAGTCACTTCATACTATCCATGTTTCTCCTTTACCAAATACTGTGCAAGGGCGCTTGACACTGGATCGTGGCCCTTTGTTTAATCGTCGGCAATAACTCCAATTCTATCGTAACGTTGGTCTTTGAATTGATAATGTGACACTTCAAGGGTGGGCTCCAAAATATCTATGACAATGAATCTTTGCTGGCCGTAGTTTTGTTACTCGATATATTCGATAACACGTGATTCCGCGATTCTGAAGTTGTTTCTCAGAGTAGGGGATACGGAGCAACCCGAGCACTTGGTACTAATTAACTAGCTTATATACAATAGGCTATGCGTAGAGCAGGCTGACTTCCCACATCGCTCTAGCGCTTTATGCCCGTCTCCAGTGGCCCTTTCTCATACCACACGCACCCGCTTGGAGTGACGTTCTTCAGGACCACACCGTAATCGTTTGAGAGCACCTGGCCGTTTGTGCCGCGGTCGACGGTCTAAAGTGCACAGATGGAAGTCAATGATCAGGGCTCGCTTGAGCTCAGCATTCCACAGGATGTTGTCCGGACGAAGATCCTGGTGGACAACGCCCAAACGACGGATCTCCTTCACTGACCGAGAAATCGCATGCTGGATGGTCTCGTCCAAAGTATCATGGCCCACGCTCTCACCACCCCAGCCCATGAGAAGCATGTGACGGATCCTTCCCGCGCCATGGAGGAAGTAGGTTAGGGCCAAATTAATCGCCCCGAGAAAGACGGGAACGGCCGATCCTTGGGCACGGTGGAGGACCCTATAAATGTCGGCTTCGCGCGAGACCTCCCCCCAGAGTCTCGACGTCGTTCCCTTCCCGACAACGGTATATCCGAACGTGGCACACGTTATCTTGAATGGTGCGCCGGAGGACCCACAAGGGCCGATGGGAGTGCAGTTATGATCCAGATCCTGGTCCAGCTGCACCTTGAGCCTTTTCACCAAGCCAGCAGCGCCGATCGGATGGCAGTTTGCACTTCCACCCAGCATATGGAGCTCGGTGTTGGGGCACGCAGGATCAAGCGCTCCGCCTTGCTGTAGCCCAAGAAGGCACTTCTGTGTGCAATATGGCGCATCATGGGAGCGAGATTGCCCGCTTTGGTTCCCTTGGCGACCTGCACGCGTTGCAGACCGTTGGGTTGGCGGGGACGATGTGACCTGGCTAAACCCCCGCTTCCGTCCTGCAGATGCAGTAGGGTCGGCCTCGGAGTCTGAAGAACTCTCCTGGTGTGATGCATCGGATGGTGGCGCGCAGCTAGCGGCCGCTCGTGTGGTTACTCGAGGGCCGCTGGCGATGGGAGACGATGATGGGAGGTAATCAGAGGTCGTCTGCTCGGGACTGGCGAATTCGGAGCTGGTATCGTCCACGCGTGTGTTGTGTGTCAAGTCCACCACTAGGAGCTGGGAACGGTCGCTATCAAGGACCGAATGCCATTTCGGCAACTTGCTTTGAGCGGCATTACGCCAGGCCTGATCGCGAAGAGGTGTGCGAAAACTCATCAAACAAGCACACAAAGCTCTCTCAACTCTGGTCCACGGCCCCTCGCCTACATCGTAGAATAACGTGGTTGGATCATCGTAACGCACCCACAGTTGCACATCCATCAGGCCATTCGTGATAAAAGAGCATCCGACACCATACTCTATCATTCCATGGAATTGTTGGACGGCCACAGACCCAGCTAGGCGTGCAGCATTGTATCTCTGCCTTTCAGGCCCATCTGCTGGTATGGTGTCTGGTTTGACAATTTCCTGCCAAAACTCCATCGGTCGAAACCCTTCGCGTATGGTCTGCACCGAAAGTTTATGTGGGGATTTGTATTCGACGGTTGTTAGTAAGGTATTTGTTTGACCATCGACGCGATGGATGCAGAATTGGTCAGGTTTAGACAGCCAGGTGTTCGATCCCGACCGTTCAGCCTCATCCAATGCATTAGCATGGTTGTCAAACCACACACCGTCACCAAGCCCAAATTCTTCGCGAGCCGCCGGTATCTTGCAGAGCTCCGAGATTATATCACGCACATGATCCTCAACAGCAAATCGCTCATAACTTTCGAGATCTTGTTCACTGCTGATCGGACGAAGCGCAAAACGCCGACCAAGACCCTCTAATTCAACTAAGGATGCAAATCGCCGCGGGGGATCCTCTTCGATAGGTTGTAGGTAGCGGCAAACTGACGCGTGAATTTCACGTTGTACGGCAGCATACTCTGTCCATGGACGCAGTCGTAGGGGGCAGTATTTTCCGAGAGGAGCAGGGATTTTGCCTGTCGTGGAGCGAGACGGTGTTTGGGCTCGGAGTGGTCTCCAAAGGAGATCGTGGCAATGTCGGATGAACTCTGGGAAAGTCGTGGGTCGGTTGCGCTCTCTTTCTTGCCTTGTCTGCTCCTCTGCCTGCTTCTTTTCTTCCTCTGCCTGCCGTCTCAGCGCGGCTTCCTTAAGATAAAGCGCCTTATAGTCCGGGGAGCTGTTTTCACTCATCACTATTGCGAATAACAGAGGGATAAGAGGGACAACTCCGACGCGACGTTGGGGGTCAGACTCTCCTCCCTGTCGTCACTGTCAGTTGGCGGCATCTCGGTGAAAGTATTTATCCGTCAAAAACAAGTCCCGTCCGTGAAGCTCACGGCTGGAAATACACGTGACTCCACTAGCCTGGGATATGGCAAGCACAGGAGAGATTGTTCTGGAATAGAATAATCCTAAGATTAGCAATCCTATGACTTCCCATCCTGGAATCCCCTCTACCCTGGGCATGATTTTGCCTGAGATTGACCATCCCGTGATGAATTCTGTCACAGGATTGAGTATCCTGGGATTCGTCTGCTGCCGGAATCGCTTCCGTCGTCGATAGCCGCGCGGACACACTGGTCCACAGCAACTTTCCGTAGTGAACGATCATAGAAATGGACCTCCTGCTCTGGGTCTCGGGCATACCGCTCTGCGATGGCCTGCGCCTCAACTGGATTATCGGAATCCACAGACACCATGTCCCTCATCATCCATTCCCCTCGCTGGTAAGCGCGAAAGGTGATTGTCGCTCGCCGTCCTGGTGAAGAACCGCTAGCAGGACCAGGATTGTTACTACCAATCACACCTGTGCTGAAGGGATTTGTTATGTCCCGACGAGTGGCATCGAGCTGTGTGACTTCTCCCTGCACGCGAGCCTCGACATCGACCGCTCGTCGCCGGGAGGACAAACCGGCTCGTGACGCCTTGGACGATCTCCCCGGCTGAGCCTGCTTTGGCTTGGCTACCTTGGATAGTTTCGTGACCTTCTGGTTGGGCCGGGCAGCGACCACAGGAAGACGGCCTCCTTCAAAGTCTTCCATTTCCGTGTCCTCTGCCTCTTGCATAATATGCGGAGTATCAAAGAGAAGATCCTCGCCCTCCTGCCTTGCAATTACTTCACGTAGGGCCTGCTCTGGATCGGCTAGAACGGCGGGATATCGCTCAGCATCCTGGGGAGAGACCGCAGTCGTTTCGGCCATGATCCCTCCCACTTCGTCGCCGCCTCCATCGCTACCCCACGACTCATCAGCGATGGCAGCATCTCGAGCACCTGCCCGATTGACCTCTCGACGCGTCGTCTGATCTTTCCTCAGCTTACGGGCGGCTCCTTCTGGTTGATGTGCCTGCGGGCCGATCTTCGGACGCCGTTGGGGAGACTGGGGTAGATTCATAGCGTCGAAATTGCTTCCGGGCCATCACTCTTCCGTGCTCTGCGCGATGGGCTCAAGGGGCAAGGGGCGGAGGGAGGCTTCGTCTTCATGGCGCGCAACGCTTGTTGCATCGGCGGGAGATACACCAGTATCATGTTGGCTTCCTTGGCGCAACTGTGCGATTAGACTGGGCAAATCCGCCGGAATTTCGGTGACACGGCGGGCGACAGCATGGGCTCGAGATACTCCTTGCCGTGCTGGTGCATCTGCTTGCTCCTGCGAGTGTCGCTCTTCCTGGACAAGTTTTTCAACCTGATCGGCGATTGACTCTCTGCCCTGTGTCAATTGCTCCCCGCTTATTCCTTCTGCACCATCAGACGGTGGGATTAGTGAGGAGGCGGGTTTGTCGCCTTCGCTGTTTCGCTGTTCTGACTGCTCCGTTTGGGAAAGGTGTCGCGCGTCATTTCCAGCAGCATCGCGCCGGGGCGCACCCGTTAATGTGCCATCCTGGTTTACGGCATGTGGTTCTTCGGCCGGCTGTTCCACTCCCGCGTGTTCCCCGATTGGTTCCAACGGTTCTGGACTGGGCCAGTGCTCTGCGCTTGGGCCCGGGTCGATGGAGTTACCGATGGCAACTCGTTCCTCCTGGAGCAACGCGAAAAATCAACAGGCACCACGGATATCCATACACATGACTGATATACGCCAATGTCTCATGGCACATTCATACTATCGAGCTTGGAACACCCACCGCTAGTCTGCCAGATACAAAGGATGATGCTCATGATCGCTTCCCATGCGCGGAAACGTTTCCATGTATACCTTCACGCATCGCTGCACACGCCTGTCCTTTGACTATTCAGAAGGCTTCACCTTAGCTAGGCGAGGCTAGCACGCGCAATGAACTCCTCTTTTGTCATGTGCCCTCTGTCAAGTAGAGACATTCTCTCCTCCATCCTCTCCAGGTCTTCATCATGCTTATCTAACTCATTCACCTTGCGTGCTGCAAATGCCTCGAGTTCTTTTGGATCATCGAACCCCTTTTCACGTCTCGCCCACTCCTCAGACCCTAAATGCAGCCGCGGCTGTGTAAAAGGAAAGCTCCGATGGTCGTTAAAGCCAGATGAAAGGAGCATATGTAGCCACATTGCCCCGGATGACTGTGACCACTTGACGAGCGTGGACAGCTCCCTATTCTCAACCTCAGGCGTCTTTGCTTCCTCCTCCTCCAGGACACGCATGAATATCTCCAGGTATTTAAAATACCTTAGGCCGATTTTAGGTGGCTCGTCGCCCTCCCAATCCCACGCGCTGTTAACAGGCCTATCTTGAAGTAGCCACCACGGTGCCGAGCCAAAAAGCTGAGCAGGTCCCACGTATGAGCATTCGAGATCCACTACTCCGACGATAGTAAGGTCGTCTTGCCCACGAACAATCAGGTTTGCCAAACCCAGGTCGTCGCAAATTAGTTTGAACTTGCAGCGGTCATACTTTTCGTGTATGAAGTCGGGTATCAGGCTTCGCAGGACCTTGAACGCTAAATACTTGTTCTGCGCATCGTAAGGGCCCACAATCGAATTTCGCTGGCGAACGAGCTGTTCCCAGTCTTGCCCGGCGACATACTGGAAATATTCGGTCGTTGTCGCGAAACCTTGGGATCGATCTCCTTAGTACTATTAGTTTAAGAAGAGCCTCGGTGGAAGGAATGTTGAGGGAAAAGAGAGTTGGCATAACCTACCAAAAGTATCTACTCCCCCGTTTTGTAGGATGCTATGGGCCTTCAAAGTTAGAGGCCGTCGCAGAGCAGGTCCTTGGGATTGACCCTGTGGCGGGGGCAGGCTATCGATCTGGCCAAATTCAAGTCGGAAAAGTTGGAGGAGAAAATTTACCATCTGTCTATAGACACTTTCAATGTCGTCGTCGCTGATGTCTTCCCGTATCACCCGACTCGGATGTTGAGATTCATGATCCCGAAAGATATCACTAAGACTCACGCCGTCTATAAAGTCCATTATGATAAAAGGACCTAGAGCGAGGGGGTTGGTTGCAGCCAAACCCCATGCATGAACTTTTGGGACTGGGATAGTGGTACTGCGCTGGATAAGACCGAGAGCTGATACTTCCATGGCCACCTTTTCGTCCACAAATTGGTCGCAAATCATCCCCACACGGGGAACGCGGACCATCCAGGCAGTACCGTCACCGAAAACAAATTTCATCCCAGCGTTGAATGCTCCATGGTGAAAAGTGCCCTCGAGTTGACAAGAGAGGCTCTGCGGATGAAAGGTTGACACCCGCTGGCAGAGACGGCCCGTTCTATAGGCGTCGTTTATCCTGTCAACCCACAGCTGGCCCTCGACCTTGTGAACGGAATCGATGATTGCGTTGGTGTCCATAATGGTAGGAAGGGGCTTCATGGAGGGGAGTAGTGCAGAGGACATGTAGGTTGATACGGGTTTAAGCCGCTTTTATCGTCCAGCGCGAAAGTGAATGCCTGAGGCATTCACTGAGGCATTCACGTATCTCCTCCCGCGAGTGGGGCCGATGGTTTTGGACAACAGCTTTGTCACGACATTTGATATTCTAGACCGGACCGGAGATTAATGACGAGTTGTGATACTTATTACGAAAATATTTTCGAAAAGAATGTGAAAAATCAATCAATTCTGCCCTACAACTATTCCTAATTGAGTATTCGGAGATCGGGACAGAGTAGCTACTTTCAAAACACGAAGCATCCTGACGAATGCCAGCAAATGCCTAACTAGGTCGAAACCCATGGAGACCGTACTTCTAAGTGGACTATTAGGACCCAAGCATACGGTGGATGGAAGGAAAACATGGTGAACCGTCGCGCACCTAACTGGAAGTACCAGTCTTCTATCATTGGAAACAGTCAGCGTCTCCAGTCATGAATGTGGATTGTTTTGGGGCACTAACAGTCGAATTCGCTCCATCCTTCTCGGCCTTCTCTCGGGCTTCGCGTTTCTCTTTCTCCTCTTTGTTCCGGCGACGCTTCTCGACAGAGGAGTTGGCGGCATCCACCTTTGTCCGACTGCAGCGCCTCCGGCACTAACGAGCGCATCGTTGACTTGCTTTCGGGCGTTGGGATCTATATCCGACATTGTGGGCGGCAAGTACGGGAAGCGTGGCCTGGCGAATGGTACGGATTCAGGGGAGAAATATAGTCGTGGGAAGATAGGATCTTGGTGTGAAGGATAGCACGGCGTATAATGAGGTAGGGATGGAGGATGGAGTGTAGTGGAGAGCTGTGTTTTGAGGGAAGAGGCATACACAAGAGGCCCAGCTCACTATTTATGCCAAATCAGAGGGTTGTGAAATTGGCAGGACAACATCCACGCCATGCAAATTAACATCTTGGACGACACTCTATAATGCATAGCTAGCTTTCGTTTCTACGAAAAAGAGACTCCTCACTCTATTTGTGATGGGATCACGGGATGATTGGATATAGCCAGGACGTGATGTCGTAGGGACGTTATTCATGCTGCGTAGCCAACCGGGACCACCAATCAGTCTTGATGAGGCGTCAAAATTGCCAAGGGCTTCAGCTCTCACCGGATTAAAGATAATCACTGAAAACTGTGCGTTTTGTTGGCCAGGAGGCTCGCGATATGAGGTTGAAGCCGCCAGACTCGTCTCAAATCCATGTCAGACAAGGTTCTTCAATTAGCCAGCCTCTATCGATCAAGATACCTTGTACGCCGAGTGCATTTTGATTGGCCTACTGTCGCTTAGGAGCCAACGGCAGAAACTTGTGTTAGCGAAGCCGACAACAAACCAAGGAAGCCCAGGTGACGTGTCTTGGAAACTAAGCCAGAAACAGGGAAGAGCACACAAATTGGGGATGCCCAGAGTAAAAAATGTATTGGGAGGCGTGCTCGCTACATTTCAGATGAGACATCCTGAGCCTAGGAATCGCGGATTCCTCATCGAATATCGGAGGTAAGTTCGTATTTATCCCTGCAAATATCCCGACCGATTGAGCTTAGCCGCCGCCATGCCTGCAAACTAGCGTCGCTCGTCGAAACATTGTCCAATAAGGCTAAGAGTTATGGGCGTACATGCCCGCTAGTAGTGCTTGCTGCAGCTTTCCGGCATGATATTGCAGATGGCTTACTCTGTACGGCTTGAATACTACATTATGGCATACACGGTGCCAATTCCAGAACGCCTTATTGCAATTTCAGAGTTGACAATGTCGACGACCTGACTCAAAGGATTACAACTGATGGTGCAAGCCAAATCAAGTATGTCTCGCCAAACAAAGAAGTCCCTCCTAGGCAAGTCGTTGGTCTGGCGTCACTAAGTAAATCGAGATCTGGTAAAGTGAAGCTAGACCGCTCTGTAGATCCTCCGCAAACCCTGACGATCTTAGCGTCTTCTTCTCGTTGTCATAGATGGCTTCTCGAACTGTACTCTACTTTCTGACAGCTCTGAGACAAACCGAGAACTAGTGAAGCGGTCCCGTAGATTATTTTCAACGCCGCAAGTTAGTCTATGTCATAACGAAGTGTCTTAGGAGATCCCGGCATGCTACAGAGTCCTATCTGGGCAAGACCCCCATGAAATCTGTTTATATGTAGATATATATACTTGTGAATAATGGTGGCTTGGGACAACAGCCACGGTAAGATTGAGCATCTGTGTGTCACCTCCTGGCTTACGACGATGGGAGATATTTCTGTGGAAGTTACAGTTGAGTATACGACAGTCCCCTCAACGTACACGAAATGGCTGATGGGGACCCAAATCCAAATCAATGATGTGCAAGGTTAGTATACAGAAACCGAAATGCTGACTTTACTAACAGATTGTAGTGGGCGGCGATATCCCGAATCACGACGTTCCTGGGTGGCTCTCTTTTTGCTGGCCTTGGCTGATCATGTTGAAGCAAACGATCTTGAACTTCCTTCCTCAAGCTGCCCAGCCTGACACAATCAACCTTACGCCCGTCAATCTCCTTGTATGTGTTGAGTCCACCGTGCCAGGTTAGACGACATTAGCTAATACAATGTTACCCATAGTGCCGGATATAGCCAAGTCATCGGGGAACCCGGGATACTGGGAGACACTTCATATCATTGGCCGTGGACATCGTTGGAGAGTCGAAGCTGGAGCACTTCAAATCCCATTTTTCGGGTATACCTGGCTTATTTGCCACGATGTACACAGTATGCTATAAGTATCGGGACGCCCAAGCAAACCGTATACCCAGAGTCCTTTCAACTTATCTCCTATTATCTTCTGATATTTAAATCCTAAGCCATTGAACAGCATATCTATTCCTAATGTGCTACAAACAATACCACAAGTACACTTGCAGTGGGGAAACTGTTTTCGTTGGCAACATCCCCTGTGGACGAGAATGGTGCAAGCCAGAGAACTTTACGGCTCCGCGTACCCAAGTCCTCAAAAAGCCGTGCGGGACTTGCAACCAATGCATTAGCAAGCCAGGCCTGAGTACAAAATAGGTGAGCAACGGACCTCCGGAACTGTATATCTTGGTCTAACTTCGGAAACTGGGTTAGCCGACTTCCAGATATCCAGCAGGTGTCGTTCGTGTTGGAGCTAGTTGGTTAAAGCAAACTTGTCCCCTGGGCCGGCTAGACTTGGGAGATGGGAATCATGCATGTGATTAGTCTGGGTTCGTCCTGCAGAACAGATAATGCACTCAAACTATCAATGAAATCCCTCAAACTTTCTGACACAACTTGCGCGAGTCCGAATCCTCTGCGCTAGCCGCGCTGCTGGTGGTGTAGTCGATAGCCAACTTGAACACCCTGGTGCACTTCTCTTCTTCCACACCTCAAGCTGTTTTAAAGGCAGGCCGAAGTACCTTGATGAAGATGTGTTGCATGTTCCATATCTTCCGTTTGGCGAAATACGAGACCATGAGCCTGGTATCAAGACTGCAGTCAATGTTCCGAGGACGTCATGACAAGTGGTCTGCGAGTCAACACGGGCAAGGAAACTCCACAAGATTAGGTTCCGCAAAGGAGATTTCCGCAGAAGAGCTAGATAAAATTTGTGTAAGTGTTCTACCTGGTCTCAGAAGCTCGGGATTAATCAATTACAGCTCGAGATCTGCGGCGCTCCACGATAGCGATTATCTACCGCTCCACGCTCTGACCTGTTAGACAAAGCACTCGAAAAGTCCGCAAATAATCAGGTCCACCAGGGCTCTGCCTCGTCAATGAACCAAAGTGCCAACAGGGATATACCCAAGCTGCCCCGTCCTGTCTCTCTGCCCAACGAACTTCGTATAGCCGACGACTCTGTTCGTGAAGGAGAGACATTTCATTCGTTGCATCGTCAGATTACACGCGATATGGGCGAAGGAGGCTGCGTTGGCACCGATATACGGTTTGAAGTCCACGAGATTAAGCAACGGGAGATGGAAAAGTCCGCTTATAGGACTGAGTTGTTGGGAAAATGGCCGGGAAAGCGTTACTGAGTCTATGGCCGGGGAATTGTATAGACAGTAGATTATAGAGGTAAATCTAATGCGGCAGCCCGGTGTATCATCTCTACTAGCAAGGCGAAAGTCGAGTGTCGACTGGCATCCCCTTCTGGTCTCGAATTCGGTTGTGGATATAGACCAAGTACCTACGGGCATCCCTGGAGCGGGAGTTGATGCAGTTCCCACACGTACAATGCTGGAACGAATGACAGGGTCGAAGGTCTGTTTATCACAGTGCTTCTCACGACCTAAGTCTGCTCATTATTCCCAGGGCGCACACTTGGACCTAGGCATCGCATCCTATAGCTAGAGCCCACGTATTTCATGGGTTACGAGGTCTATAATCTAGATTGATTGGTGCGACCTTGGCGTCCATGGCTTATAATAACTTGGATACAAGAATTTCGAGTAATGGCAAGGACAAGAGTAATGGCAAGGACAACTACGTCCAGATGGCTACAAAATGGGCTTGCTTTTCCTCCTCTCTACCCCCAATGTCGTTCTATCCGTTCCCGGTGATTCATTTGCAAGTTCCTGTCGGCATTAGTCATCATGGAGCTATCAGTAGGAACACAGGGAGGGGACCCTCCAACCCGGCTGGAGCTCTTTACAATGGAACTATTTGGATGGACACGCATCGAAGACAAAGAGCCAGACGAAAGGAATGTGCGGGAAGTAGAGAGTGTTCTATCCCAAGAACCAATTCACCGTGTTCCACCGTTTCTTTTCCGCAAAGGAGGACCTGAGTGTAAACGCTTCTTGAATTCCGGAAATCAGGTAGGCCTTTTCGAGCCACGTCTGACGCCTCTACTAACACGTGAAACAGATCCAAACGATTGTGGAAAAGTACTTCCAAGCGCCGTTCCGCGATATCAAGAAACAGGGGCCGGTTATTGTTAAGTTTGAGGGTTATACAATCGACCAGGCGCTGCGGCCGATGAGAGCACATCCCACACCCGTCCGCTCGCTCTCTATCTTCCGTCCACTCGAACGAAGGGCAGAATGGAGCACCGGGCTCTTCAAGGTCTTTTCGTCCAGCGATAGCCTCACAGAAGATGAATTCGGGAACAGTGCAAACAAAGATGCACACGAAGTCGTGCTTGCAACCAATGAGCTCCTGGTAGTCTCGGGCGGACTCTATATTCAACCATCGCCCAACTCGGGAGGGCGGGTTGTTTGGCAAGGATTTTCCGAGCGTCCCATGTATGAAGACATCTATTCGCCATGGGCTCTGCCGTTCATGCAGATATAGTTGTCCCATGTTTCTCTTAGCCGTGAAGCTGTCTCGCTTGTTCCGATAAGTTATCTGAATGAAGTCAGTTATGGGCCCCTGAAAAGAAATGGGTGAGACAAACCCATGCGTCTGCGGTAGAAGATCATGTATCTTTCCATCTCTTCCGAGCAATTTTCTGCAGCATCCAAGATATCTGAATACGGGGGCGTGTGGAGCAGGTGAATGGCGTGCTCAATTTCACCGTCGTAGAAATGAGGGAACCTCGAGAAGGTAAACATCATTGCCAGAGAAATTCCAACTTTCCCTGTTCCCCTTTCCAATCTAAGAAGCTTCTGCCCACACTCAAGCCCACGCCGAGTCTGTGATATGTCAGGTAGATTGGTACCCCTCATGAAAATACCGCGTTCGCCGTAACTGTCCGGGCGCCTGTCACCAAATGTGCCTCTCAACTCGTCCCGTCGTGTTTTCCAATCGCTGTACTCTATTGCAAGGAACCGGGCAGCGAGCAGACATGTAAAACGCATATCAGCTGTCGGACATCGTTGTCGGTTTGGACTTCTCTGCAGGCAGATCGTGCGGGGGTCTCGTTGATTCTCGGTCAAGCAGATCCCAGCAATTAAAGCTGTCTTGTCATCCTCAAGAAAGCTTCTCACATCAGGTAGTGTCTTTGTGGCCTCTCGCAAGATATCATGAGCACCAATGTCTCGCTTTTGTCTGGCGTGATCCTTCATGGCCATCACGGCAACGAAAGTTTGATGGGTGGTTTGGGACGCTTAGGATGGGGAGCAAGGTCACAGAGTCAGCTATTGAGTTATTCACTTCACGCCATTCCGGTTGAAGTTAGTCTTCCTACTATTGTACACAGGAAATCTCATGGGCCAGATACGTCCGCCTGGCGTGTGGACGGCCTGCACACCAATCAGAAAGGCCAAGAGTTTCTCTCCCTAACAAGTCTCCCAAGATGCCCGCCATACGCCTGTTGAGACTTTTGATCGAGCGGCCGGGAGATGTGACTGCCTGCAGCGAGATGAACCACCCCCCTGTACGTGCTGGACGGCAGATTCAGCGCACGCCTGGGCCCCAAATACCTTCTTCGGGCTCATGGTTTTCCCTGTCTCTTCAACATAACCCTTAATTCTACTGAATCCACCAGAACAGAGGAGCCATGCGTATCCTTCAGGGGGCCTTTAATGCGGTCTATGCCTGCATTGGTCTGTTTGATCCAGGGCTTGGGGATGGGTTGGCCCATGGACCACCTATCTCTGCAGTAGAAATGGATGTAAGTACTCTGACTGGATCGCATACCTTCTTTGACCAGAAACTAGGAATTCCTGCTGCAGCACCCGGGCGCGTATATCTCAGCGGAAACACCGCCAAGTCTACCTGATTTCGAAGCATACTACCATATTTCGCGACGACGCACTCCTGTCTACAAGATCTCGCGTTCGGAGGCCATAAAATCGTCTCACATGTTGGAATTGCTTGAGAGATGGTGGAATATGGATCGAAATCTTTCAAGGGATGCAAGGAAGAACGCTCTCGTCCAGAAACTTCGCGACAGCTTCTGGGATGACTACAAATCCTTACTTCATGAAATGCGAAGGGATTTCCCATATTTGAAGAACGAGGCTTTTGAGTGGTATACTAAGTGGATTCGGCACGCACGCGAGACAGTGACCCAGCTTCGCACCTAGGACGCCATACATCTGCCGTGGCTTCATCGATTTCTTCGAAGGCAAGTCGGTCCATTACAGGAAATAAGATACGGGCAGTGAGTTACCGACGTGGTACCCCAACTGTGGTTACATTCATCCATACATCGCATATTCCTATGATTGGGTTCGGGGGGCAGAAATCTGAGAGCTATCAAGTGTTTGCCAACGACGATCTTTGGCCTTCTAGAGTCACCTACTGTAATTAGTTGGGAGTACGTAAATTTGTCAAAGGATGAACCACCTACAGTCCGGAGGAGACATAGATCAGCCAATAAGGTAGCCCTTAGTGGCCGCGCACTCCGCGCTAAGACAATCGTGGTTAGTTTGACTACAACATTGCATGAAGGGCTGAGCACTCATGTCAAGTTGAAGTAACTTCACCACGGCGCGAACGGCGGCTGGGGGAGGTACGTTAAGGGAGAGGCTGAGCCTGTTTGACTTACAAAGGGAAGGATGGCGTCGCCGACCATCGATACCATCCTTCATCTTGTCCAACCCGCGGTATCCATCACTTGCTCCTTGAAATCCGTCTTTGGAACCTTATCCTTCTGCACAATGGATACCCAAGATTATAACACAAAGTCTACGTTTCTTTGCAGCGGATGCTATCAACTTGTTTTCTTATGCCGACCGGCAACCCACCAGAAGCTCCAAGCCTGGTGTTTCTGTTGTCACAGCCCAAGGTCCTGGGGTCTTACGGTAAGTAACCGCTACCTACAAACCGTTGCTAGCACTGAGACTCTATTAGATATCGATAAACGAGGCGGAACGGGTGGCAACAATTCGGAATATGACCATGGAGAATGCTTGGCTACAACAGAGGGAGAAGGAGGAACATGCTCTCTTGGATAGTCACTCTTGGATAGTCGGTCAGGGTTCTGTGACGAAATTTCCGATTTGGTAGACCAGGGAGCCACGAAGGGCATCTTGCCTGGGCGCTGAGCCAGAACCGGATATGAGGCTATTTGGTGGAGCGTAGCGGTAGGGAGACAGGACCAGGGCGCGTGGGAGGCAGAGTATCGAGCATTTCTGACCGAAGGATGTTCGTCATCCCTTATACTTGGCCGCCTTTCGTCAAAGAGCAGAACAAGAAAAACTAATATCCTGAAACCATCTTGGTGGGAATACCTGTATCTCTTTGTTCCTTAAAAACTGTGGTCAGTCGTAGTGCTGTGGCAGGAGGGATGGACATAGCGCTCGTCCGTCATCAATAGAGCTAAGTCTTCAAGTATCTAGCCTCTGGAAATGCTGTGGAAGAAGATATATGGGTGGTGGGCTCCTACCAGATACAGAAGGAGGAAATAATGCGGTTCGAGTGAGTGGATCGAACTATCCATGCTCACGCTCATGGCGAAAGATCTGGGCCCCCTTCTAGGCTTGTAGCGTGGGCCCCTGGTCAGTGCCTGCATCAGGCTGTGATAGCGAGAGACGAGGCTGGGTGGGGTTTTCTTCCACTTCCCGGAACGGGCGCTCGACGGTGTATATAGAACGGGCTCCCGAAGTGTCGTTGCAGTCCATTCTAAACAATTCAGTTCCTTGAAAGGGTTCTCCAGCTACCCTTTATACTTACAAAGATATCTGATTCAACCATCTCCGGCCATTTCCAGCCAGCATTCCAGAAGTTCTTGCTGCCGGTCAAGCATTGGACGGATTCATGGCAGTGGCTCTTCTTGATACTTCAGAGTGCCAGGGCAGAGGAACCGGTCAGTAAATCATTAACCAGGAATATATCGAACATGAAACTCACCATCAACCCTACCATCAGACAATGATAGCCTCGGCACTGAGCCTCATGAGCAGCTTTTACCTCTAGCCCAGTACTTCTTATGCTCCGGTTGTTATGAATATTTTCGGTCATCGATATTCGCCAACAGCACCGTGTCCAACTTCACAGACTCTGTTCTACCATGTTTCTGCTGCAAGCAAGACAGAAACATAGATTCATCCCGCGGGATATTTGTGAGTACAGACTGTTCATAATAGACAACCGGCTAATTCCTAAAAAGGTCCAGTCGGAATATGCTATAAAGGTTCTTCAGGCACGTAACCGAGAGATGTTGTCTGCCTGGGTATCTCAACGGGATAGGAATCGACATGGCGACAGCGCTGGACTCTCCCTTGACCGTTATCAGGCCTGTCTTTATCACCAATTTCTTTTCTATTTTGTATCCGCGGAGGCATGCTGGATACTGCTGAGCCATATAGTCAGCTCTCAACAGCTCCGCGTGCCGCTGGATAACACGCTCAAGGACTCAAAAAAAGGTTAGAATATCACATCCCTAAATATGCCGTAATCTTTGGTCTAACTGTTCAAAGACTGTGTGAAGTTGCTTGAAGATATTCTCCCACAAAACTCCGTTCAAAATCTGTTGATGGCCATCAAAGATATTCAGGGGGATGTTTCGAGGAAGGACTATCTTATTATGACGAACATAGTCAAGGCGTTGGGTAAGGACAGGGACCGTCCCTGCACTAGAACCAGCCACTCTGCCCTCGAGTCCTGGCGTGACGGAAATGCCCCAAGCCAACATTTCCAGGTGGATTCTCCTAGCCACGGCAATACGATGGCAGCAACCGAGAATTTACAAGCTGCGGGGAGCATGCATGGTCTACCTTGCCGTAAAAGGAGGCGCCTACAACAGGAGACACAGCTTAGCACTTCTGCGGTCCCTGGTACGTGGACCATGACGACATATCTCTTACAACTATGCTAATTTAAAAGGGCTTTCCGAGATCGGGTCACGTCATGGCTATGAACACCCCGAAGATCCCTCCAACCAGGCAAAGAGGTCTGGAAGTTATCTGACGGAATCTGCACTTAGATTCTTTGCCCGCCAGAACCCCAGGACCCTTCTGGACATTCGGAACCCGAACGATGTTTTCATCTGCTACGCAGATGGTTTTACGACCCTCACCCGGCGTTACTGCTGCTTCGTTGCCTCCCGGGTTATCCACTATATTGAGCCAAACAAGGCACGGGACCACCCATACACTGGGGGGAAGTCGAGGGATCCAGAATCGTGTAGGCCACCATGGTGGCCTAACGGGGTACCTCATCGGCCGCCCGAGCGCCTTCATGAGAGTTAGTAAATCCCCCACCCCCCTCCCATCCTTTCTTGCCTAACACATATGCTAATATTTATAGATCTTAATACTCTTATAATCCACATTTTTCCTATGCTTCCCTACGCCCAGCTTGCAAAGGCGGTCTCCCATGCCAAAAAAACGATTCCCAAGGGGTATAAAACCAAGGTTCTTAACAAGATTCTCGAAGTACGGCATAAAGAAGAGCAGTATGAGAATGGAGTCATTGGTATGTATAATGACTCTGCGAGTATAGACCTCAGCTAATATGTGAACAGATGGCACCACGTTGATAGATGTTCGCGTGGATGATTCTATCAGCAGCCCAGAGCAGGAGGCTGATACCGAAGAAGAGACCGAAGAAGATACCGAAGAAGCTACGGAAGAAGATACCGAAGCTTTAAAGGCCTCATAATCTCGTCAACCCTGACCACGCCGTCCCCGGCATCTCTCTTAGCCCGCACCCTGATAGGGGATCAAGCTGGCTCACCTGTGTTCCGGAGATACCTGGTGTTTCGTTCAAGAGTACGAATCCGGGGTATTCAATGGGGACCGTGCTCTACTTGTACCATATGCGATAGCATCGAGGTGAAACCCAATTGTGCGCCAACAGTTCTCTTTCTGCGCAGGTTCTTGTCGTTAGATCTACTTTACGTCTGTCATCCGCATGTTCCTTTATGTTGTTTCTGCGCGCTGTATTCCCTGCTTCTATAATGCTAAGCTGGACGTGATAATCTGTTGGTGTTTAAGTGTGAGTAATGGTGATATCCCCATCGCACTACAGAGCTGGGAGAGAAGAATTCTATGATCCATAAATAGAACGTATTAGGAAATAGTGCTATGCATACATTTTGACTGTTTAATTAATGACCATGCGCATGTGGTTCAAGCCAAACCATCCGCTTCTGCCTATCCCCAGATCTGTTCACCCATGGTTCCGCGGGAGATATCAGCCATGTGCCAGATCTACGAATCCGCTTCCCCCTCCTCCTACCTGCTTTAGATTCTCCATCACCTTCATGAAACTGGCTCGTTCCGTAGAAGACACGGTGGACTTGCCTCTAGTTTATCCGGGACTTCAAGAACTGCTGGAAGAAAACAACTCCCCAAGCGCAAATCGAATTTTTGGAATCTCGCCGCCACCCCACGCTCGATCGAGCTCAGAATTTCCTCGATTACATTTAACGCCGCTGCCTACCGGTTGATACCGGTTTCAACCGGGTTCGACGACCATGGGCCCCCCGGTGCTGCCATAGCCGCCGTTGAACTGCCAGCAGGCCGATGCCGCGACCACACAACTTTCGACGCACGCTCGACACCTCGAACAAGACGCACGCCCGATCCTGAATCACGTCGATGCGAAGCAGGGTAAGTGCGCGAAAAAGGTCGTCGGCTTTATTAATGCGGTTCAGGCGTTTCTAGGGGAGGTCTAGCGCTTCCCCCTGGACGACAACCTGGTCCGCATCCTACAAGAGCTCGACGCCTTAAACAAACGACAGTTCCGCTCGCTCCAGGACGACCTCCTCGAGATCAAAAACTGGACACGGTCCGGCAGCGGTCCCGGTACCGCGTCGCCGCCGTCCTACGCTGAAATGGCGCGCCTGGACGCCGCCTCATGGCCATGATCCCAGACCCGACCCTCCACCCCCACCTCGTCCCAGGGGACCAGTCCACCCCCCACCGGTCTGTCCGAACTAGCGAAGGACCGTGAAATCACCATGAAACTCAGGGACGCCGGCGTGATGCAGCCGTACCGCGCTATAATGCTGCCCCCCCCCCCCCCAGATTGTCCAGAAAACTCTGAAGCACCTCGGGGCTGCGGCACGTGACGCCAAGACCCTCTCCAACGTCCGCGTCGTCGCAGCGACATTCGCCTTACCACTCGCTCAGCCGCGGAGGCGGAGGCCCTGCGCTTCCACCGCGTTCGTTAGGCCCGGATATTCAGGGTCAAGGCCCGCGTCTTGGTCCCAACGTACGGCGTGGTCGCTCATAGCATCCCGATTAAATCGATCGACCTAGCCCGGTAGAGGCACGTCACCGAGGCCCTCGTGGCCGAAAACGCGCATCTCTAGAATAAGCGGACCGAAATCTCCTACGTCGGTTAGCTCAAGTGCCCACCCGAGGCCAATAAAGAAGGCCGCATCACTTGTGATCAAGTTGGAACCAGCGGGAAGTCTGTCCGACCCGGTCACCGAGACCGAGACCAGCGAGGGCTCGCCGCGGAGCATGCCCAGCTCCAACAACGGCTTTGGGGGAGCCAGCCTGACGGCGGAATACGGCGCCCAGGCAGCGGCGGCAACGGGAGCTCTGGGCAGGTCCCGCGAGGTTGCCCTCTCAACCGATGAGATTGATCTGAGTCTGCCGGTGCAGACCCGAGCTTGGAAACGCCAATGCATCTCGACGGGCAGTGCAATCGAGGAGGAACCCGCCGAGGATCCCCCGGCCCTCCCTCCACCAGAACCGCAAGATACGGATATAGAGGACCGGCGGGAGAATGAGCCGCAGAGCTCGCAAGAGGGTCCCGATGACGGCTACGAAATTGTCTCCGAGAGCACGCGGGCGTCGACTCTGTCTTCGACGCGGTCGTCCGCGCGCCTCTAGGGGAAGTCCCTAACTCCCGCCGCGGTAGAGTCTGCCCAGCGGGTCCAGAAACGCGTCCAAAATCCCACGCCGCCTAGCACGGTCAAGACCCGCGCGAAACGGATTGTTTCGTCCACGAAGCTCCCGCGGGTGACTATTCGCAGGGGCCAGTCCGCCCCGCTCCGAGCGCGGGATCCGAAGGATCTCCCAGACTCGTCGTCCGTCGCTGATAATCAATGATTAACGGCCCGCTGGAAATCATACAGTATAATGCTCAAGCGGCCAAGGACCGCGTCATGGCGCCGCTCCTGCGCGAAGCGCGAACGGGGCCGATTATATCCAATCAAGAACCATGGCGGAACCCATTTTCGGACACGAGCCACAAGCCCCTGAAAGCGACACACTACCTGATCCACCCGGAGGAGCAGAACGGAGAGCGAGCGAGCGTCTGCCTCTTCGTCTCGAAGGACATTCACCCCGGCTCGTGGGAACACCAGGCGGTGGGCCTGGACTACCACTGGACCCGGTTTACCTACCAGCGCGGCGCCCAGCAGCGCGCCCTAGTAGTGCACAGCGTCTACCCTCGACCAGCTCGACGCCGAGCTGGCCCGCATTCACACCCCTACCACCGAGCACGTCGTGGTTGACGACTTCAACCTGCGCCACCCCACCTGGGGCGGCCCTGACGTACCTCACGTGGACGCCGAGGCGGAACGCCTGCTAAGTCTGATAGACGGCCATCGACTCGAACTCTTAACCGAAGAAGGAACCCTGACGTGGTCCCGAGGACATCACCATTCAACTATTGACCTAACGTGTGTCTCGGGCTCCCTGAAAGACCGCTTAGTCCTCTGGGAGCGCGCCGATGACCTCGATAGCGATTCCAACCACTACCCTGTCCGCACGCGCCTGGATATCGCGACCACCCCTGCAGAAGTGGCGCGGCGCCGTAACTAGAAGAAAGCAGATGTCGAGCGCCTCATCTTATTGGTCCGGGAGCGCCTGGACCTACCCCATCTTATCGTATCACCCAACCTTAATGCGACCCCCCTAACGACATAATCATCCTCCAGTCGCGCGAAACGGCCTAAATCACCAACCCCAGCGCAGATTGACGGCGCTGCGAACTATATAATCGAAACGCTCCACGCGGCCATCGACGAGACGGTCCGGTGGGCCCGTCCCTGCGAATGGTCGAACCCAGACCTGACGCCGGAATGCGTGGAGGCGATCAAAGAGACCAGGCGGCTGCGGCGCGCCCTCGCTGGCGCTCGCGGCATGCCCTAGGAAGACCTCATCGAACGGGCATGCCAGGATGTCCGCAATCATAAAACACACCTCGTACGGAAGACCCTGCGGAACGGCCACCGCCAACGCGTGTAGGAGGTGATTGAGGAAGACCGCGGCCTCTGGAAGCTCTCAAAATGGGCCAGGAATCGAACGACCGGCCAAGCCACCACGCCAACCCCAGGGCCAGACCATGAATACGCCTGAAGCGAAAGCGGCCGCCTTCCGCAAGACCTTCTTCCCACGACCGCCGCCCGCGGACCCCTCTGATATTGAGTCATTCTCGTATCCAGAGGGGCTCCCGTTCCCGCTGGTAACGGTGAACGAGGTCCGACACGCAATTAAGCGGGCCCCAGCGGATAAAGCACCCGGGGACGACGGGATTCCGAATCGGGTGCTTCACTGGGTCCTGCCAGTCGTCGATATATATCTTACCGATCTTTTCAACGCCTGCCTTCAAGCAGGCTACAACCCCCGGCACTTTCAGGTGTCGGTTACGACGGCTCTCCGTAAGCCGAGTAAGTCAAGATACACCGAGCCAAAGGCCTTCAGGCCGGTGGCTCTCCTGAACACGATAGGAATGGCGCTGGAGTCGGTTGTAGCTCGGTGGCTCAGCTACGCAGTGGAACAGTTCCAGCTGCTCCCGAGAAACCACCTCGGCGGCCGGAAGGGCATCTCCTGCTAACATGTCCTGCAGATCGTTGTGGACCGCATTAAAAAAGCGTGGAGAAGGGGAAAATCGGTATCGCTACTCCTGCTGGACGTCACCGGCGCGTACGACAATGTGTCGCACCGCGGGCTATCTCTCTGGTATATGTTTATATGGCCTCACTTTGGGCGAGTAGGGCACACCCGCACAGCAGGCGATAGGCCAGTATTGGGCGTATATGGATTCAATCAATCAATCAAACAAGAACTGCTGTCATACTTGGCATACGTTCGATCCTCGATTTTGGAAGGCTTCGGTCACGGCCACGGGGTCAAGACATCCAGAAACGAGGATAAAGAGGATACGACATTTGCCTGCTCCGTAAAGGATCCGAGGTGGTAAAAGTTGTCCAACACCCCTTTGAAAAATGGATAAAATCCAGGCTCTAGATCCTCGTTACATATTTCTGGAAGATCTTCCTGTAGTTTAAGACCGACGAGAGTCGAGTCAAGATGGGCCGTGGTATAGAATGTCCACCAACATCGAGACAGTCAACTGACGTAAAAACAGCATGTGGGCAGCTCGGTGGTAACACTCTATAAAGACTGTTGGGTAAAAGGTACGGAATATTGCATGGCATTCACACCTCACATATCTTCACCATTTGGCCGGTTCCATATAGCTTTGAATCCGCCCTAAGATCTTGATTTTGGGTATGACTAGACACAGAAAAGGGCCTCCTTTGTTGGCATCCCTTGACCCACGGGAGAGAAGGAAGAACGGGGTCTCCAGGTGGTGTGCTGGGTGGGAAGGCGACATTACCAGCTTCCTCTCACAATACCTATCCGTCTCTCGATCAAAACTTGCTAATAAACTCGGGCGAACTTCATGATCCAAGAATGTCATCAAAATTGTCATTATTGAACGATGGATCTACCAGGTGGAGCAACGGCTCACAGTATGACACAGGCAACCAGGCCTGGATGCCCATCAGCCAGCATACTTAGTAAGATAGACCGGCCATGAGAGAAATGTGCAGCTTCAGGTCCGTACTATCCATGATCTTCTTGCACTCGGTGAAGGTATGTCGAACCTCCCACACCTGAAACCTCCATGGTCTCTGTTCACGATACTCTGAGCCAAAGAGCTTCTCGATGTGTCTCTGCTGTTCCGTCTCCGACAACCCTTCAGAACACTTCTTGCATAGAGTCGAGATATGAACTCGCCGTTTACTTTTCAAAACCCGCGACGATGAAGCGGCCATCTGCGCACACGGACCTTATGAGACAAAGGAACACTGCCATTCACGCGAGGCATTGTCCCTGCATAGGAGGCATTCCCAGGAGATAATGCCACTCATGCTTGAGCCGGTTAACTTGAGCCATCTGTGCTTTGGATAAGTAGCCCACCTTGCGGTCTCTGGTAGTCGGTGGAAGCACGGGGAAGGACTGGCCAGGGGAGGAGCGTGGTTACCTATAGGGCTGGACGGGCTCCTAAAATATCCCATTGAGACCAGCCCACCAGCCCACATGGAAAGATTCTAGAACCGAGCACCAAGCTAGTGGTAATTACAGGCATGGGTCGGGGGGTAATCAATACCGCAGGGGCCCATACGCCTTAGTGTTTAGTGGCCATGGTTTTATGGTGTTTCTTACCGCCGAAGATATTCTATTTCTATAATACTATACGAACACTCGGAACATGACAAGTAACTTTACCTGGTAACCCAGGAGGTGTACGAGGACCGCCATCCTGTCAAGTTGGCTGGGGATATTCCACTGTGGTGGTACTGGCAGTGGTAGTGAGAACAAATGACTGCTGTATCCTCTCATGGTATTCACTCCATTGAGACCCTGGATTCAAAGCGAAGTGTGCAGGCGGATAGCAGCGGGGGAGCTCTTGGTTTCGAATCCCTAGGAACCACATAGGTTCGGTATTGTCCACCTGGATCAGCACATATAGATGCCCGTCGTCCCCAAACCGCGTTAGGGGGGTGCAGGGGTCGTTTAACGTGGTGTTGTATATCGCGAAGGAGCCGAAGGTCGCGTTCACTGTGTAGAACCATATAGTGTCTCCAGCCGAGGCATCAAGCGATTGTGGCGAGAATTCGATCACCTCCCCAATGCTCATACTAACCATCTGGGTGTATGGCCTAGACGGAGTTGGTGAACTAGTGGATTTCGACGGAATACTTGTGATCTGGATAGACGTGAAAGAAGATAGAGAAGGTGTCGATATCTGGACGGATGGAGAAACCTGTGTAAAGCGGGTTGGTGTCCCTATCTTGATGCTTCCTGAACTTGACAACCTCAGTCCTGGCTGGGAAGACGCCATACTCGGGGACGAGGTTTGACGAGACACTTCAGAACTGAACACATCGGAGGAACCAGACAATGTTCTGGACTCGCCGAGACACGGTGAGGAGGGCCTTGCAGTCTGTGAGGATGGGAGATGTTCGCTAGGTGATGATACGCTTAGAGCCGTTTGGCGGTTATCAGAAGCAGTTGGCGGACCCCCTGTCTCTAATGGTTGACTCTTCAAGTCGGGCGAGGGTGAATGTACTTGGATCGGCCTCATAACCTCGATATCGAAGCATGAGGTGTAAAGCTGATGCGGTCAGACTCTTATCCCTTCATGTACGGGTGAGCGAGCAAATACCTGGAAGCCTGACCCATCCTCCGCAGCCTGCGTGGTGTTCCACATCCAGTATATAGGATACACACTGGCGGGTTTGGCATCGAATGGGATTCGGAAGGAGTCAGGACACTGATCGTTGACGATGGAGCGATGGGAGTATGCAGCTAGCTCTGCATGTCCATGAGCTTCACATCCTGCCTATCAGCTGCATATCATACCTTTGATGTCCTCACCATTGCTTAGGATATCCCCTAAGCTCAGCTTTTCTGAGGCTTTTGAGCCTGATGACCCGTACCAGTGGACGAGCCCATGTCGAATGTTGTCAGTCGTATCGAGCGAATAAAGAGGGCATACTAAGTGTCCCGCCGGGGCTTTGAGTCGAGGCAGGTATCGTCCTTGTCGAGAGGTCTCTTCGAGCTCACCGCATAAAGCCATATAGGCATTGTGATCGAGGATTCTGTTGGATTGGAGATCAACAGGTTCGTAGCCTGATTCCTTCGATTAACTCACGTGTCACTTCCGTTCAACCCGGCAGGTTGGATAGCTTACTGAGATCTCGCGAGCGGCTCAATCTCCCACCAATGTAACCGGTCTCCGGCCCGAGGATCTGCAGCCCTCGAATCTGGACAGTAGTCAATAGGAGAACGAGCCGCAAGACTAGGATGACCGTGGACTAAGCACCTGCACCCGAGCTTCACACCATGTGGCATAAATGAGCAGGGAAAGTAGGAGAGCGGATTTATGCACCATTTTCACAGAATAAGTTATCAAACGGTGTGTTCGTGGATGGATTGTCCTATGATAAGCTCAATGATCTGTCGAGAGTGAACAGTCTTAGAAGATGATGGTGGAGTCGCACCTATTTGTTTCCCTGCTCCAGCACGATGATGGTCTCTAGCTGACGGCGGGCAAGGAAAGGGTCTATATATATTTACATATTTATCCATAAACGGCCTCACGGTGCCTCTCTGAATGCTACCGTTGATCGGGATGAGACTTCAGACCATCAGGTACTTCGCCACCCAAGACAGATGGATCAGGTTCATCGTCAAGTCAAAGCACTCGTTGTTTCGGCTTCTCCGCGCAAAGGGCGTTTGACTGTGGGGACGTGCCTGGTAAATTACCTGGTTCCCGCAGGATCCTCACCCAATCATCACCTGCACCATACAACCAATACAATAAGCTTTTCCTGAGCCGGGGTTTTCGTTATACTGGGGCTCCTCTTATTCGGCCGCTCGGCCAGACCGGACCCGCAGTGACGGACGATGCTCTTCGTTATGCATTACAGCACAGACGCCGAGATACCTATATCTTACACCAGGTCAAGGCATGGTGGGTAGTATTGTCGATACATAGCTCTATCTGTAACGGATTATAGAAAAGAAGGACATAAGAGACGCTTTCTCAACATAGATATGACCGGTTTGCTTCTCAGACCCAATAAGGTGTACTGCCTCCCTGCCTTGCCAATGTATATCCATCTTCAAACGGAGATATATTTCCCACGGCGGGAAAAGCATCCAAGCACTCCCCCATAGTTCTCAATCACATCGTCTACCACACCATTAATAATCCAAACCTTCCATCAGTCTGACAACACCTACCAGGATCAACGGTGCTCCCTCGCTCATTACCCTTGACACCATCAAGTGGGCACATACAACTCAGCATGCGATCATCATATAGATCGCACTTATGGCATCCGTTTACTCCAAATCCGTCGCCACTGTGATAGTATTAGGAAATAGTCACCAGAACTATCATAAAGTGTCTAAAGGAAGGGAGGAGAGCAAAGCCCTCTAACTTACTCTTCCTTTATGGCAAGACTTCCATCTTCCTCATTCGCGTAGCAATGAGAAAGATCCAACTCTGTCGTAACTACTTTGCCTGTGAAGTCAAAGCAGTCTGCAAGCAGATATCGCTCGTCATGCAATCTTACCTTCTCACAGCTGTGAGAATAATCACCAGTTGCCATGACTAGGTTTGCGGCTCTAAGGGCCAACGTCCATCCAAAACACTTCCAGAATCCCATAATTGATTTGACTTGACTGGCTCGGCAGAAGCGTCGAAGATATTCTTTTGGTCGCCTGTAGTTCATGGAATGACAGATGGTCGATTCTATGCCCTACAATGGGGTTCCAACCTCCTAAATACCTCGTGCGATTTCGATGAAGGCGCCTTTCACAGCCACAGTTCCTTTGATCTTTCTAACCCTAACTCTTCATGTATATCAGACTACTCTCGAGCGTTGCATATCTTGGGATGTAAATACAGGACCACCCTTGATCCGGTGGGGCCTGGAAGTCACCCAGCGCCACGCCCATTATAGTAGAATACAGGGACAGTAGCTAATAGAGGGCGAAAAATAATATACCACTAGATTGAATCTCTGAACGCTGTAAATTATCATGTGAATAAAGGAATTTACCTCTGAAGAATGCATAAAGCCTCAGTCAGCCTTTAGCCTTTTCGGTGTTGGTGATAGGACTCCTCTATGCTTCTCCTTGTCTCTGGGCCAGCTGCGGGGCCTGTAAATTACGACAAGCTATGATTTGGTGATGATCTCTCGGCCGAAGAGGCAACTAGTAGGGCGACAGATGGCTGGCGCACAGAGCGTCTACGGTCTAGATTTGTAGCCTCCACGCCCATAGACAGCACCGAGGAATGTAGCGGTCAGTTTCGCGGCCTCTGGGCAGTGCACGAGGTATGATTATGCCCATTTACCCTTGCCCGGGCTGATAGAGACATTTGAAGGAGGCATGGGGTGGGAGTGGCGATCCTTACCAGTCGACAGCATCGGTACGCGCATACGAAAGAGTATGGAGACCATCCTGTTTGGTAGTTAAGAAGAACCCCAATGCAGAGATGAACACGTTGGGCTTGTAGTCTTCATGTCGGATCGTCTGGCTGAGACACAGAACTAATGTTGACTTTCCTCGAGGCGGGCAGTGACTACCTGACTGTTAGGCTTGCTGCTACTAGATTCAGTGGTATCGGCGAGTAGCCCATCTGGCCTCAAGCTGTGCCACGATGTAGACCTCGCCTGATGGTAACTGCGTCACAAATGAGCAAGTTGAACCCAGGCCCTGTTCACCAACCCAAACGACAGCTCGGTAGAGGATCCAGCTTCAATGAGGCGCAATGAGGGCTACCCTTGACTGTGTTGCTTTAATACGACTATTGGAGTTGATATCGGGCTCGATTTTCCATCATGTTATGGGCCTGGGGCTATGGACTTGGGAGGAAAATACAGACAAGTGACCCCAACAGGTCTGCGGACTGAAAGCCCAGAAGATCCAATTTAACAAAGAAAGGTTGGCTTCGCTCAAGCGAGCCATGCGATCTTTAAAGTGCACATGATAGGAACCAACTAAACTAGTAGATGGCCGAGTGTTGGATGTCTCTCACCACTCAAGTAATGCGCTTCCAACGTTGGCTGGTCGACAATCATCGACGACATCATGGAGGTGTCACAGGTGGCGGTATTGCCGGGTGCAAAAGCGGCTTGACTCTGGTCACCTTGCTCGTTGCTCTGCACGGCTCTTCCCAGTGAGTCTGGATAAGCTCGCTCCATGTCCGACACTGCTCCTGCAACCTGCGGAGGGATATGAGCATCCCGGGGGACTCGGGAGATGGCGAGTTGATCTGTCTCACGACGCCTCCGAGTCTTCCGAGCCCCGTGCAGCCAGCCATTCTGAATCCGCCGTGTCTTAGCCTTAAGGGCGAGCTCCTTCCGGTAGAATCCAGCATAGCGTAAATACGCTTGCTCTATCTCGGGACCACATAGATGTTTATGGGCGTCCAAGAAAGGCAGTAGCCGGGACTCCTCCTCTGGTGTCCAACGGCGAAACCTGTTGGCCGGTGAGGGCCGAGGAGAGCGATCTATGCTTGACCCGGTCTCGCTTCCCTCCGAAGATCCCTCACTGACCTGGTAGTCTTCGTCCCCAGGACACTCGTACTTGCTGGCTTCGGAGGATTGCTCTGTGCCGCTGGCTACGTCCAGACAACGACTCTGCGCGTCGACCGGAACATTCGATGTGACATCCCCAGCCTGCTCGTCTCGCTTCACCAAGCTCCCTGCCTCACTGGCAGCAAGAGAAGCCACGAAGTTGCCAGATCGACTAGGCTTTGGAGAGGATTTTTGCGCCGCGTACCCAAGGAGTTGGTTTAGCCGGTTCTGCAAGATACAGGAGAGCGTAACGTCATCTTGGAGTGCTGTTGCAGTGATATTAGCTCTGAGAGACCATGTAGGTGGCTGTTCTGCGTACCTTGCATGACTTCTTGTTTCCAAGCTGACAGGCGATCCAGAGTGGACCTCAGGACTTCCACCTCCGACTGGAGATCGCTTGGATGCGGCCAGGGATCGAGTAGCTTCTGAAGGAGACCAGCTCGAATAATACTGCTGTCTGAACTTGGCAAGTCAATCACTGCTCCTCGAATATGGCAGCGCTGGCTGCCACACAGGTCTGGCTGTAATTGTGTTGGGTCGACATTCCGGAGGACGTCAGTCCAAACTGGTGGCGATATGCCAGCGGGTGAGGAGATCAAACTCGGCTTCCGAGTGCTGAAGATCTTGCTGAACCCGTCCTCGAGATCGCCGCCCCTTGAGGGTGTGCCGAGATAGATTGACAACGCGTCCTTTTGCTCAAGTATGAGCCGGTATCTCTGCGATAGATCACGGTGAGCTATCACTCCCTCATTGCTGAACTGGGGTAGCGGGGTGTTGTTCAAAGGCGTGGTAAAATTAAGGTCCGAGACTCGAAAAGTTTGGTCCAAAGACTGAATTGGCTCTAATGGAGAGGCCATCACGGTTCAAAGATTTCATGAGCATTAGGTCCTCGGGTTGCCTAGAGATCCAAGGTATTTTCTAGCTTAAATACTTCAGGAGTTAGTGTTCGCTTAGTCGGGATGTGGTGCTGGGGTGGGTGTTGGCTGCATTGGTACTGGCAAAATGATCGAGAAAGCCGAGATCCTTCACGATGTAGTAATGTAATAATGATATATAGATGTCATTTCCATGTCTAATACCGTCCTGAATGATCTGACGGAAAATCCCCTTCGACAGACCATCCTGACAAAAAATAAAGTTCACATTCAATAATCCCTGACTTACTTCTGAGTGAGAAAGGCACCTGGATGATCTAACACGTGCTTGTCCAACTTCGTCCCCTGCCTGCCACATCCTACCCATGGACCCAGTCGTTGAGCGCTTTATTCAATCCCAGCTGACGTCAACCAGGTGAACTACAAATACTTGGAGTTAGCCGCCGAATCAAAGAAGAAATTTTCCAAGGAGTTTGGCAGGGAGAGGCCTGCTGATGGAATGTATGTTTAACTGCATACCTGGGAAAGTGATGTCGATATTTCGTTCCTCAAGGTTGTCGAGTGGTTGCGCGCTTGTCGCAATATTTTCGGTTAGTACATGACAGTCCATAATATCGGTCCTCAAGCTTCATAGTTGAATCGATGTTATTCATATCGTTCATGGGATCACACAAAAGTCAAGCCCGAGAGGTCGAATTGATGACCAGTTCCTGATTGTCAACTCAACGCTTATAGAACCGTATATCACCCGAGACTAGCAGATGCAGCTGATCTCTTGGAGCTGCTCACGTCTCTCTTTCTCCTGCCTGCCTTGATCTTCGGCTTGCTTCTGTCGCTCTTCAGCCTGCCTCCTCCTCTCTTCTTCCTGCTTTCTCCTCTCTTCCGCCTGCATAAACAGAGCCTTGTAATCTGGCGAGTTGTTGTCGGCCATCGATCTGTCAGAGGGGGAAGTAGCTCGAGGCAACCGGGAAGGTCTCGATTGGTGGGTACCTTATCCTAGACGCTGATGTCAGCAGATCACGGTTTCGGTAGAACTATTCCCCGAGAAATAACGCAAGTTTTCCACTGGGGTTTGTTAACTATGTTCAGCATCTCTCGGAGTATGATCTCCCTCTTTGTCAACAAACATGGCCACAGTACCCACCAACTTGGTTTTTCCTCAGACTTCAGAGGGGGGCAAAGTCGATTCACCGGGTCGGTCGCTTCGCACTGGGTCGTGAAGGTCGCATCCGTCTCGACTCGGATTGCCTGATACAGAGATGTGGCAGCGATCGATAAGGGGAAACAGAGCTATGTTTGAAGGATGTAGGGCCGCTGCACATTCCCGGTTTCAGAGACGTAGCTGTCAAAGTGTTCCGCACGGCTAGCCGGTCGGACAGGAATTACGTTATGGCACAAAGATGAGTCATCCTCCTGGTGAGCATTCCTGTTCCCCAGAAATCGGGCAGGACCGGAGACCATCCCATCTCTGCTGTATATCCCATACCGTATCAACCTTGACCTTAGGCATGCTCGGTTCCTAATATCTAGAATTTAAGCTGAACTCCAAGCGTAGTGGATGATGCTCCCAGAATCTAAATGCAGTAGAGAATTGCCGAAGCAAGGAGAGATATACTCATGGTAATATTACATTTTCTGTACTGTATTTCATTCCCTATAATAGAGAGACACTGAGCACAGCCGTAAGGGTGAACAGGAGGATCATAGACACAGTGCACGGTCAATCGTATCGCCGAGTCACTTTTATAGCTAGCGTGACTAAGTACAAGATAGGGCCAGAAGGCACCCCTATACAGTAACCTAAAATTAATTAAATACAGATTTTCTCATCGGTAGACTCTATTTGTCTCGCTGGAAGGAGATTTGCTAATCCTGGGTAGAAGAGAGAAGATTCTGCTAACTGAAAAGGGTCCTATTTCGGATGACATTGTTGAAAGATCGTAGGATGAAGGCCGCGAACTTCGCAATAGTAGACTTCATACTTCAAGTATGTAGCACCCATATCTGCATAAAAGAATTCTCATGATTAATCAGGCTTCACAAAACGGCGCGGAGCGATAGAATCTGCTTCATCTTCCGTCCTATCCAGGGGACTCGGGAAGTCGCAGAAGTTATAAGACATGCTATGCTGTAGCAGGAAGGAGACCAGCTTCTAACCTGCTTTCTCAAACGAACGCTCTGACAATATCGCCATTGGGTCACAAATATTGCCCGTGTTAAGCTGTCTCATGCAAGAAGATATGGTCAGGAAGACAGCTTCAAAGATACTGCCTATCGAATGAGTTTGATCACCGCATCGTGCCCGTTCTCTACAGCCCAGGCCAGGGGTGTGCGGCCATCAGTGTCTTTAGAATCTGGATCGACGGCATCTGTGGCAAGGAGCAGCTTGACCACCGGCTCGTGGCCATACCCTGCGGCCCATGACAGGGGTGTGCGGCCTTTGGTGTCTTTAGAGTTCGGATCGACTGTGTCTGTGGCGAGGAGCAACTTGATCACCTCATCATGGCCGTGGTGACATGAAGGGCTGTTCTTGTATCCTGCAGCCAAGGACAGAGGTGTACGGCCATCAGTGTCTTTAGAATCTGGATCGACTCTGTCTGTGGCGAGTAGCAGTTCGACCACCGACTCGTGGCCATACCCTGCGGCCCACGACAGGGGTGTGCGGCCTTCAGTGTCTTTAGAGTCTGGATCGACGGCATCTGTGGCAAGGAGCAGCTTGGCTGCCTCATAATGTCCATACCTTGCGGCAGACCATAGCGCTGTCCGGCCGTATATATCCTTAGAGGCTGGGTCGACGCCTCCCGAAGCGAGTAGCAGCTTCACTATCGTCTCGTGCCCGTACCCTGCAGTAGACCATAGCGGCGTCCGACCATCAGAGCCCTTAGAGTCCGGATCCACATCTTCAGCGGCGAGCAGCAGCTTGACCACCGCCTCATTGCCATATGCCGCGGCAGACCACAGCGGTGTCCGGCCATCAGCGTCTTTGGAATCTCGGTCGACAGCTTCCGTCGCGAGTACCAGCCGGACGACCTCCTCATGTCCGTACCTCGCAGCTGACCACAACGGTGTCCGACCGCTTCTGTCCTTAGCGTTTAAATCAACGCCGTTTTTGGCGAGCAGCAGTTTGACCACAGCCTCGTGCCCGTGCTTCGAGGCACACCAAAGCGGCGTCCAACCATATATGTCCTTAGAGTCTGGGTCGACACCGTCCGTGGCGAGAAGCAGCCTGACCACGGCCTCATGTCCATACTTCGCGACAGACCACAGCGGTGTCCGCCCGTGCTTGTCCCTAGACTCCGGGTCGATGCCCTCCGTGGCGAGCAGTAGCTCGACCACCGCCTCATTCCCATATGCTGCGGCAGACCACAGCGGTGTCCGGCCGTCAACGTCTTTCGAGTCTCGGTCGACAGCTTCTGTAGCGAGTAACAGTCTGACGACCACCTTATGTCCATACCCTGCGGCCTATGATAGGGATGCCCTACCGTGCTTGTCCTTAGAGTTCGGATCGACGCCGTCCGTGGCGAGCAGCAGCTTGACTACTGCATCATGTCCATACCTTGCCGCAGACCACAGCGGTGTTCTACCGCCACGGTCCTTAGAGTCTTGATGGACACTGTCTGTGGCGAGGAGCAGCTTGACCATCGACTCGTGGCCATACCCTGCGGCCCACGACAGCGGTGTGCGGCCATCAGTGTCTTCAGAATCTGGATCGACTCTGTCTGTGGCAAGGAGCAAGTTGACCATCGCCTCACGGCCATACCTTGCGGGCCATGACAGCGGCGTCTGTCCGCCAATATCCTTGGAGTTCGGATCGACGCCGCCCGTGGCGAGCAGCAGCTTGACTAGCTCCTCGTGTCCGTACCCTGCAGCATACCACAACGGCGTCCGACTGCACTCGTCCTTGGAATCCGGGTCGACACCGGCCGTGCCGAGCAGCAGTCTTACCACCGCCTCGTGCCCGTATCCTGCGGCCCATGACAGGGGATTCCGCCCGTCAGTGTCCTTGAGGTTTGCATCGTATCCACTGTGAAGTAAAGAATTCATCGCTTCCTTAAGACCGAAATATGCAGTGAGATGTACTCTAGTCACCTGCTTAGGTGTATTCTGACTGTAGCCATTATGGCTTGAGGCGGGTTTAGACGCCAACATTGCCTGGCTTGCCGCGGATACCTTGTTCTCACTTTCGAGGAAGCTCACGATTAAGTCTTCGACTTCTCTTGATGCCACACGAGTGTGATGCCCCCAGTTTCGCGCAGCGTAATCATATAGAACGTTCAACTGTAATCACGTCTCAAATGCTTCATCTGATGAACAGAAACCGGATTCGAAATCCTCGAATAAGAGATATGTAACGCAAGTCGTTGCAACATATCTCTGTGCATCGGGAAACCAAGACGCATAAGTCCTCTCGAAGTATTCCTGCGTCGTATAGTGGACCAAGCGAATAATATTGCTTTGTTCATCGACAGTAACCAAGCCAGCACATACTGATACTATCTCTTTAACCTCCGGAAGATTATCCTCACCCAGTTCCGAGTCTCCAATCTCCACAGCAAGGCCATGTTGCAGTTCTAAGCTAGTTAGAGGTCTTCTGGCGGAAGTGATCCAGGACAGAACCTTTTCGGCAACCTCCCGAAAGCCAACGTCTTGGCCTTGGATCCTCTGCATGGCAATTTTATAGGTCTGATCTAATGCATCTGAACCTTTGGGGAGATTTTGCAGCGAACGCCTAATGGCTCTTGGCGTAGTCTTACCAATAAGTGACTTCAAATGAAGCCTTGCGAGAAGGAACCTGACCGTATGTCAGCTGAGACTGTCAGGGGGAGTAAAAGAGGATACATACATCCCATCCGCTGCTTTAATAATATCAGCCTTGATATCCTCTTGCAGAGTAGGACTATGTAGGACACATGCTGATAGCTGCCCAATATGCCCTTCCAGATATCTCCGCACATCTTCATCTCTAGCACGAATTTCCAGTGTGGCACAGTTTCGAAATTGATCCGTTATATCGGGAATAAACCGCGAAGTCGCAAATATACATACTCTGGACTGGGCCTGAAGGTTGAAGATCTCTGGCAGTAGACTCTTTCGACTTCCATCAGCAACTTGGCATTCGTCCAGCGCATCGACTATCACGAAACTCCTTGAATAATCATTGATAACATAGCAAAGTACTTTTGAGACTTCCTCAAGTGATGGCCGACTTCGATTGCTCTTGTGGTGCTCGTAGACACTTTTGACGTTTTCAGGTACCGAGAGCCGTTTCTGGACGAACTGTTTAAGTAGGCTCAGGAGGAGGTCTATTGGTTTCTGCTCGTTCTGACGTCGGAAGTCGCAGTAAAAGAAAGCGATGCCAACAGTAGGATCATTTTGAAACGTCGACCAAAGATGGTCGACAACAATAGATGTGAGCATAGTCTTTCCAGCACCGGGAATACCCGGACACAAGAGAGTTGCTTCGTTGTGGGTAACCCACTCCTGGGATTTGCTCGACATCAGCAGCCATTGGCCCGTTCCCTCCTGTCGATGACTAATCAAGTCATTTTGTTGAGGATAGAAGTCGATTGGTGTGAGCCAATCAAGAATGACTTGATCCTCTTCACGACGCTCTCGATCATCTTCGCGCTTGTGCAATCGATCCACACCAATTTTTGTCTCCATAGTTGCGTTTCTGCCATAGTAAGCTCATTTGCTGTTGTAAAAGGAGGATGACACACTTACGTGATGATTTCTCCGAGAAAAGCACCGAACGCGCTGATGTTCAAGGTCAGACGACTTCGCAACTGGTCTATTTCCCCTTGATCCCATCGCAGTCTTTTCCACACTCTTTGCAACTTCCCGTGCTTAAATTTGGCGCTAGAATCCAGTTCCTGGTTCTTGTCCAGAGTCTCTTTCAATTGTTTGAGAACATCGTCGCACCCTTGAGCGAGTCCGCGTAAACTTTGCTTTTGGTGGTTAGAGAGATCTCGCTGGGATAAAACGTCACCGACAACCTCAAGCAAATTTGAGAGCGTACTCGCACTACAAATTGAAAAAATTAGTATTGATTTCTCGGTCTATGCTCAAATGACTCACTCTTGAGAGATGGCTTTGAACTGCTGTGGAGCGTCAGCAAATCGTCCACGAATATCCCTGGCAAGCTGAACTACAGTGATAAAGTCGCCTATACCGAAGCCAAAGCTCATTGTGACCTGGAATGAACCGCCGTTAGTCGATAGAAAAAGGAGTAACCTGGGCAGCAGTGGAAGTCAACATGTTAAGATCAAGAGTAATGTCTTGCAAGCCAGCCTATAATAAGGTCTAGAACAACATCACATGCGACCTTTGAAATTTGCCACTGCCTTCTGAGAACGGCCCTAGTTTGAGGCTACATCCGTAAAGCTTTCCCCAGCTGGCATCATATTCTTAGGCTCAATACCACCGACTGCAACTCCAAAAGGAAAGATGTTTTTTGCCATGAGATGTTCTAGATTGCCGACACTATATCCGTATTTAAAGTTTGGACAGCTGTTTGCCGCGTCTACCGCCCTAGATGATCGTATGATGAGAGGTATCTCGAACAAAGCTCACATCATGAACACATACTGTTTATGGACCCACTTTGAGGAGAATGCCAAGTCAAGTAGAGTTTGAGTTGACGCAACTATGATCACTGGCAGAATCCGGGCCTAGAAACTCGGTAACTCGAATTTAAGCATCCACTAAACTTTGAATTGCCACATTAGCATGATTTTCCGCTTTGGAAGGCCCCGGGCTGGAATGAGCAGTATATGTCTCCGTCAACCTTCTATTTCCCATCTGTTTATGACCAAGAACACACATGCTAATCCGACGAATGGCGTACTGTCTGGAAATACTAGCAGACAGGCATAATAGTGTCTTCTATTGACTTGGAATAATTCTGTAAAAGAGTGTCAAGATCGCCTGCTACAACATGGACGGATGGATGGATGATTTCATTTACCCTGACCCCTCGCAAAAAAGGCGATATGCAGGCTACAACAACTATATATCTGAAGGCACGTACATGTAGAATGTTCCACTTCCTGATAACGAACTTAGAGCCTCATCAAGGCCTGCGGTGGCCTAATTGCCGCTCCCATTGTTAGGCTGCCCTCGTGGCGCGCGACTTCGGAATCGCTGTGACGCCTCGGCGAAGTCCAGCACGGCCTTGACCGTCCTGGCTCGCGATACGGTGTCTGGTTTACCTTTCTCACCTTCTTTGGAGCCTCCCAGCTGACTCGACATTCTGTTAAACGCGTCCCCAACCTCTCGTCTTAATTCCCTTCTCGTTGTGAACTGGGTAGGAGTTCCATCAGAACGGTTAGTCAATTGATAGAGCTAACCACGATATTTCTCGAACCTGGGCTATCTATGGCCGCAAATACCTTCCCAAACAGCTCCCTGTTGAGCGGCTAACCCATGTATTGGGAGAGACAATCGTCATGATGAGCGCGCCTCTTCGGGAGTCCAGATTTGCCATCGCCAGGTTTTCTCTCATTTTTCACCTGCTCCATCATATCTAGTTTGACTTGGACACGGTTGAGCATCCCGAGATCGGCGGCCTTTCGGTATGTTCCAGCCGATCCAACTCGGGAGAGCAATTCTGCGAATATTGGCAATCACTGGAACTCTACGTATCCCACCCCAGTACGTCACTTGTTGCGTAGACACCTGCTCTATATTTGCTTCGTTTTTGTTCCCGGCTCACAAAAGCTAAGCGTATCCATGTTTGGTCGTTGAATGGACGGAAGGTTGTACTAATTTTCTTGATCCGGCTGTATTTATCTTAGCAGGGCATCTCGCTGACGTTGCATCCAATGTAGTGGGTCTGGCCATGACATGTTCTTACGTGTCCACTTCTCCGCGTTCGTCGACATTGGGGTGGTTAGACACATGACACTAATTTCCAGTCGAGTGTGGTCGAGCAGTATCGAGTCTAGATCAATCGTGCCGGGGCGAGATCGCCGTAAATTGCAGACTCAACCAAATTCCTGATCCTCACTGGCACACAGTGCTCGGAGAAATGAAGACCCATTGTCATCCTGTACGTCATTGATGCCGAAGCAACAAAACGTCTTAGTAGTACCTCAAATTTGGTATAAGATAGCAATAGAGTAATGGGGGCTTTGGCCAGTACACATTGTTACTCTCAAGAAAGCTGAAACAGCTAAATGGCAGAACAGAGCGCCAACAAACTCCCACACAAGAAATTCGTTGGTCGAACGAAAGATGGATATTCGATGTATATCCCAACTAGTGATTTCCAGTCCACTAAAAACGAGGAACAGACTGAGACGGGCCCTAGTCAGTCCACAACAAACGGGGAACAGACAGAGACGAGGCCTGATCTGTCCACTAATGAGAAACTGACTGAAAGGACTTCTGCTCAGCCCCCTACAAGCAAAGCCAATGGTGCCCAAAAAGGAAAGCTGCAATGGCTTTGTAGAAGGGACACGAAGGAGAAACGTCCGCGGCCACGGAAAAGGTGTTGGTTCTCCAAGAAAGGTGATGAGGATGACAGTTCCGCGGGAAAAGAGTTTGAGCGTAAAATAAAGGCGCTATATACGGACGCCAAGCACGGTAAAAAATGGGAACACCGCTATTACCGCGCGTATTGTCATGTTATCGTGATTCTCCTGCTGGCGCAGATCGTCGTTGCTGCTATCATTACTGGTTTCTCAGCGTCAGAGCGAGGGCCAAGTGTCCTCATCACAATACTAGGTGGTGTCAACACCGCTGTTGCCGGAACAATCGCTTTGATGAGAGGGAATGGGCTGCCTGAGCGGAAGTGGAGAAACGAGCGCGAGTATCAGCAGGTTGTCCACTTCATTGAAAAGTCCAAGAACAAATTGGAAATGGAATATGATTTGGCGGCGGAACATTCTCCAAGGGAATGGAAATACGGAGTTGCCGATGCGGTTGACAAGGCCTATAATGAATACGACAAGGCGATGCAAAACATAACACGCAACAGGCCAGACTTCTTCTCAGACGGGAGAGGACCGTGAGGATATTAAGACACAATGCGACGGAACACATGAGAATGTTGTTCCAGGATCACCCAGCTGGATACTGGGAGATTACACCGGCCTCCCAGGAGTTACTATTGGCTCATATGTGCCTGGATATTTGGTCCCAACTTTCGTCCCACTCAGAAGAGCTCGGCCTGTGCTAGGTATCAGCCATCTAGGAAAGACACGCCTTTCGAATATGACAAACTATTGAAGAGGCTTGCAATTTGCTTGCGAACAGCCTCTCCACATATTCTGTGAACTTATCCGCCACAAAAACCTAACTTGTGCTTAACAACGCAACTGCAGAGGTTTCGTTGTCAAGAGCTGCTGTATAAGTATGACTATCAGAGCCCTGGCGAGAAAAGTCGAGAGTGCCACTAATATTGAACAGAGCATCACACTTCACGGGCCAAAACCCAATACAGTCTTCCATCTCATTTTCCACTGCAAATCAGTGACCAGACTGTGGCCATATGTTTGGCAGCACGAGCATATCACTTACAACTGCTTGACCTGGGGTATATCAAGGACACGCGAAGCAAGAATAGTGAGAATTGTATAAGTATCATTATCAGTAAGTCCAACCGGACCAGAAAAGGATAAGTACAACCATAAGATACATCAGCAAGTCTAGATCGTCCAACCCAGCCAATACATGATTGATCCAAGAAAAGGCAGCCAAAACCAGGAAGGAACCACGGTGGGCAGAGAAAAGACCAGAAACGCCATGCCACATGAAGCATACCGAAACGCACGTGACAACGCTAGTCCTTAGTGTCCGTAGGATGATTGGTTCTCGGTCGTTGCTCAAATAACTGCGGCCCCCGCGCTTCTCTGAGGTCCGTAACAAGCACATAGCAACTTTCTGTACCTCGTGGCAGTTGCTTATGCCAAACAAGGCTCCTGGAGAGCGCAAGAAAAGAAGACACGGAAACCGTGAGCGCATGTAGCCGCCAATATTTTATTAATTCGAGTCAGGAGATACCGATCCCAGAGACACTCCACTTGATCCCCGGAGGACCTGTTGCTGCCTCTGGAAACTGTACTGGAGGCTCCAGAAGCAATAAAGCTCCTAGCTCCGGCTGGGATATTTTCCGAAAGGTGATGGGTTTAGGCTCTCCGCCGTAAGAGGCGTCTGGCTCCAAGGACAACACACCCTGGCTTGGCTGGGACCCTCGGCCTAGGGTGAAGCTCCTAGATACAGTTCTATCCACAGGAGCTATTAGCAAGGCTCTCGGAGGTCTCGTAGCTCCCAGGAATAAATAGCGCGATACTGGAGACGAGGCACACGTTCCTGGTGCTAATGAGTAGTGACAGCTTCTGAACAGGACAAAAATGCTCCATCATAACAGATCATTGAGAGGACTGCGTCTTTCGAAGGGACGTAGTAATACGAGGACTGGACGTGCTGCAGCTTTGAGAGAATCTGGCGATGGCGGTACGTACATGGTAGCGCATGCAGAACAACTCATACCTGCATTCCTGCATTTCCCCTCTTTTTGCCGCCCAAAGAACTTGAAAGCCATGGCACACACTCCGCTGCTTTGGATATTTCTTAAATTGGCCTGGCTTTCCTCGTTTCCACTTTCCTTCTCTCTCCATACTGCAAGGACCGACGAAAATGGCAAAGAAGAGTTCCAAGCAGCGTCGAACCCAAGAGGAACACGCGAGTCCGATGTCTGTCCAGGTATGTCCAAAGGTCGATTATGTCCAGCCATTGTCATCGTGAGTGCTTTTGGTCCATTAAAATTAATTATATCTGACTTTCTATAGACCGTACGAAGCCCCAGTCGTGACCGCCACGATCGGGAGAAAGGGATATTGCATTCCGGGATATTGTCTTCGGAAATGCCCACAATTTGAGCAGCAGTCGTTTTTGTATTCATACATTACCCTGCCTGATGTTCACGAGGATGTCGGCCATACCTTTGTGTATTTCCTATATTCAGGATGCTACGAGACGATCAACTCGTCAGTTGAGGACGGCACATCTAGTGTGGTAAGAGAGTATAAGAGAAGTGTCCTGGTTTACCAAGCATCCAGGACATACCAGCTTCCTGCTCTTGAAGCCCTTGCCAGAGATTACATAGAACGGTTCGGCGAAGAAATGTCTATGACTGATATACTGCGGATTACGAAGGAGGTTTTTTCAAAACTTCCCAACGAGGAAACTGGCTTCCGATGTATAGGAGTATTCGACCTAAGTCTCTGCTTTATTAGATATTACTTAAGGCCTATTATATTTTAGGTTAACGAGACGATAGAGTCCTTTCTCTTTAAGGGTTTAGTATATATCTCTAAACTAGTCTTCGAAGTCTTCTATTCTTTCTAATATTTTAAGTAGGATTGAAATCCCACCATGCCGTTGCTCACTGGTTAATCCATTAGGCCAAAAGGTCTAAGCCAAACCATCAGTTAGGATGGTTTGTCTTGCAACGGTATTTATAGACGGTTTGGTCCCCGCATATCTTCCCGTATGCGCTCTGGGACCACAGGTTAAGGGTAAATTCTTTAGAGGCGCTAGTAAGTTAGTTTACTAGCTAGCCTAGGGATTTTAGGGTAAAGAATTTACTATAGTCCTCGCGAGACACAGGAAATTCTTTAACCCTAGCCGCTTAGCCGAGATCTTGTTTAGCTATAGTTAGTACTTAGGAATATAATTAAGGTTTAAGTAAATTTAATAATTTAGGTAGGATTAGGAATTTAGTAAGAAGGAAGGTTTATAGGGGATATATAGTATTAATATTAGTATATTATAGTAGGATCTGAAGTAAGAGATATTAATATTATAGTAGTCCTAATAAATATTAATAGACGCGTCTTTCCATTTATTAATATTAAATTTAGCTTCTATAGCCGAATTTGATAAATTTTGTGATTGAAAATTTGAGAACTTGTAGTTTTTACAAATTTAGGCCTTACTATTACGATCGGGCTTATAACCTTATAGACCTATAGGTCTACAAGGCACGGAAGCAATCTAGGGGCGAGATAACTAGGATTAGGAAGTCTAGGGAGAAGGAAGAAAAGAGATAGGGAAAACCCACGATAGGGGAAAACCCTTAAGATATATGACCGCTGCTAGGCCTAGCAAACATCCGGAGAGGGTAAACTCTCTCAGGGATATATAATAATACTATAAAATTTATATATATTGTAGTGGGGGATTCGGTTGCATGTACTTAAAGGCGGATATTCAGTAGTGGGAGATGCCTGAGAGCCTTA
>JAMAHA010000090.1:65887-80640 GCA_023626555.1 Penicillium sp. PF2412A | reverse complement strand
TACTACTACTACTACTACTACTACTACTACTACTACTACTACTACTACTACTACTACTACTACTACTACTACTACTATGTAGATAGACAATTTAAAGCACTATTTAATCGAGTCAAATCATAGGAAATCGGATGATCATCATGCTTCGTATTCTCATCATGGACAAATTTGAGATTTTCATCCTGCGTTGCTAGACTTTGCTATTATCGAGTCACTGGAGGCTGGTGCGAGTCATGATATGAAACCAGTATGGGTGGATAGTCCAAAAGTCAATCATCTCCTCCCGCAATCATCTTATTGCTTTATCGTCAAGTTTTGAGATTCATGGTGGATTTGTGCACGTTTCTCTAAACTCATCGAGTCTGAGAGTCAAAGGGCTGGAGACGAAGCCCTAGACTCGGGTGTCTGATCCATTTTGTGAGTTGGGAGGTTCACCATGTGCGGCTTCCTCGTCATCCGTGTAGGGAGGTTGTTGGTTTCTCTGTCTTTGAGATACCTCTGCCTGAACATCGGTCTCCTCTTCTTCCTCTTCTTCCTCCTCCTCCTTGGGAAGTGTCAAATTCGGCTCTCCCACAATCTCCTTCTTTACCTCTTCGCGTCGTCCCTCCTGTGCAACAGCCACGTAGACCGCACACGCCAAGATCAACGCCGACCCCGCCCAACTCACCGGCGACATGGTACTGCCCCAGATCACTTTATCGTAGAACAGTGCAAACAGCATCTGCGTATATACCATATTCGTCGCCTTGGAACCCTGTCGGGCCTGGGCGCCCTTGTCCCGCACACTCGCCGGAGGAACATAACTCAGTCCCGCGGTTAACAGGAACTGGAGTAAGAATCCGCATACGCCCAGCCCAGTCAGCAGAATCCATTCTGTGGCGGTGGAGGGCAAGCGGAACGGGATACTCGGTACGGCCACCATCGCGACAAGCGAGATGATGGTCGTCACACTGGAGAAATAGGTCACTGAGACGAGCGGGTGCGCACGCCGTCCGATCACGCGGATGGTGGTGTATGCGCCTGATGCGCCGAGGACTCCGACGAAAGCGACCACTGTGGCGAGGACATGATGGAAGGAGTCTGTGTCGTTGGGGCTTTCGTCCTCGGTAGGGGCAGGGGTGGTGGTGGTAGTGCCTTTGCTCTGGTTGGAGCGAGATGAGAATGGGCGCGCGATGAGGACGACGCCGATGAGCGAGACGAGGGCGGCGAGTTGCTGGCGGCGAGTAAAGGTCTCGCCGGGGATGAGGAATGAACAGGCGTAGCAGGTGAGAATGGGGGCGAGGAAAGTGATCACCGTGGCTTCGGAGAGTGGGAGGTATTGGACAGAATAATAGAGACCGTAGACACCCAAGAAACCGAAAGTTGCGCGGAGGAGGAGGAGTTTGCGAACGGGTCGAATGCCAAAGGGTGCGGGCACTTGAGCATACCACATGTAGAGGTAGCTCGCGACGGCGGTGATGGACATGCGGGCGAAGAGGACCTATAGAGAAGGGTTAGCCCGTTTGTGGCCTTTTGCAAAAAGACAAAAAAAAAAGAAAGTAGAGAGAGAAAAAAAAAGCAACAGAGTACTGAGCATAGTTCAATCTACGTACCTGAAACGGATGCATCGAGCTATGAATCTCCAGAATCTGCGTCATCACATTCATACTTGCGCCAAACATCTGTGCCAACAGAACCAGAAACATGCCCATGTTCCTTAACCAGAAAATTCGCAACGATGCGCGCCATGCTCTCCGCGGCCGCGCCCTCTCCGCCGCGATGCCCCGCTGCTCCTCCTCGTCGTCGCCCTCGGGCTCGTCGATCGGTCGGGGTTCATACCGGACGAGATGATCAGAGGTTTCGTCGGGATCGTCACGATAGGGCTGACTGTAAGAAGTGGAAGAAGAAGCGAGAGGAAACGGGGATGCTTGGCGGGGAGGAGCGTCGGGGTGTTCAGTTTCTTGCGCAGCACCGCGATCAGACTCGGAAGATCTCTGTGACTTGGACTGAGTGTGTTCTTGCTGTGGGCGATCCTGCGATTTGCCTCGCTGGGTAGCATCGGAGGATGTTTTTGACTCTGGTTGTGACATTGTGGGATGAGATGTGATCAGAGTCTATGATTTAAGATGAGTCAGGAAGGTGTTGGTTCAAAAGAGACATTTATGCATATGAGAATGATCCATCAAACAGAAATATTATTATAAGAAGCCTTGAACTTGTGCAAAAGGAAGATTTACTGGAAAAGGAAAAATCCCCAAAAGAGAAGGAAACTCGATTAGGCGGCGGCGCATGACTTTGCCGGTCACCGTTCGCCAGGCCGATTCGGTGGGTTGTGCGGACTGCGGAGAGTGGAGAGGCCGAGGGTGGAGTCGCAAGGAACAAGACCATCAACCGTCTGGTTGCGAGGAACCATGTTGATCTGGAGTGGAGGACCCCAGTGTGACTTGGTTCCTGTGGCGGAATACGTCGATAAGAGGAAAAGTCACTTACGAGCCAATGAGATCCATGTCACAGAGACATCTATGAGACCTGGGTCGGACACACATGATTGAATTCAATCTTCAAATTGAAGATGGACCTTGGACTCGGAGTGACTTTGATCTCGGAAAAAAGGCCGAGGAAAAGGTACAGAGTCGGATCGAGTCCACGTGGACTGATGACTAAGGGTGGTATTGTACAGGCTCTTTCAAGTACTTGAGTCATGGACCTACTGTTCACTGGACGTCACCAAGTACATACTGAGTAGCTTGGCTGCTAGCTCATGTGCCAATCTAGAGGTGAGCAGTATAGTTCGAATATTCATGGATAGCCAATACCATACGAGACTTGATCCCACTGTCACGCATCACGGTCGTACGTGCGCGTTGAATCGCAACCGATTCGAGATGTATGGACTTTCACGCAGACTATCCAAAAAAAAAAAAAAAGATTATCAAAGGCATTTACAGGTGAGGAAAAGAAAATGATGCAATAAATCAGTGAAGCTCAATATACAGATCTTGATTAAATCTTAAGAAGACATCGATCCTCCAACATCTGATAAATCGACAAGAGAAGCCGCTCTCCACTATGCAAGACCCTCAATTCTGGACAAGAGCCTCCGACCTAAACGGTACCACTGCAACTTGAAGCATAGAGTGACCAAGTTCTCCAAAAGAGAACTTCATCTCACCACCCAATCAATTCAGCAGATTTACTGGGCAGAGTTCATGCGGCCACCGCAGTTGGCATCAGTGTGCTGAGTAGCAGAGGCATCATTCTGGGCCTGCTGGTTCCAGGGGTTTCCGGAGTTGCCGCTAGAAGCAGCACCTTGGTTCCAGGAGTTGCCGTTGGAAGCATTAGCACCCTGGCTGTTGGTGTTGGTGGAGGAGGAGGAGGAAGAGGAAGAAGGAGTAGAGTCGGAGGAGTAGCTGGCCTGCTTGGCGCTGCCGCCACCAGTCCAGGGCTCATCACCAATGGGAGTCTGATCCATGTCCTTGTTGATGGTGGCAGCCTTGTCGACCCACAGGTTGAGACCGTTGAAGAGGGTCATCTGGTCGTTGTAGAGACCGGGGATCTTGTAGGTCTTGCTGGGAGCACCCGAGCCGTTGCCGGTGACCTTGATCTGAGCGCAGCTGTAATAGAACTCGGCCTCGTTGACCTGAGCACCGTGGAGACCAACGTGCTCGGCACGGACGAGGTACTCGCCGGGGGGAGTGTCCTTGGGGATCTGGAAATCAAAGGAAGGGTGGTTGTAGGTGCACCAGGCGTCCTTGGTGAGATCGCCATTGTCATTGCAGATCTTCTTTTCCCAGATCTTGAACCACTCGCCGTCACCCTCGTATTCCTTGACGTTGCCAGAGGGAGCCTTGGACATGACTTATCATTCATTATTAGCTTGTTTTCCTTTATCCTTTTTCTTCGTAATCTGGTCGTGTCGATTTGGAAGTATATGGGGAATCCAACGTACAGACTTGACCCGGACCGGGGTGCTGAACCATGGCGTCGTAGAACAGCTTCATGCCAATGGTATCGCCAGCGGCAACGGTGGCAACCTTGGTCTTGGCGGCATTCTTGAAGGAGCCCAGGTTGCAGCGGAAGTCGTTGTCGTTGGGAGTCAGGTTGTCAAAGGTCTTGTGGAACTTGGTAGGGTAGTAGTTGGTCTGACGGGTAGTCTGACGAATGTACTCCCAGTCCTTGGAGACCTGGTTGTTCACAATGAGCTTGCTGAAGATGTAGTGAGCCGAAGCGGACTCGGCCAGCAAAGCCGCCACACCAACGAGAGTCGCGAAGTGCATCTTGTTGAAGGTTTTTTGAAGAGAAAATTTGAAGAGAATGTAAAAAAGGGTTTGTTTGTGATTTTATCCGGTGGATGATGAAAAGAGCAAAGAATGTGAAAAATTCTGACCGGCAGAACTTGAATTGAAGCGAAGAAAGAAGAAAGAATGAAGTGATATCGAAATGGAATACAAGGGAAGAGTCTGTACTGGCACAGGAAGACGGGGGGGGGGGGGGGTATTTATGGACTGGACAGAAGCGTCATTGTGCCCAGGCCAACTTTGGCAGCTTTGGCAGCGTTGACAATCAAGACTCCAAAAAATTTCCCCCCTTGAAACACCGTTAGCCACGATGAGCTGGAGATATCATCACTTTCTTCGGTGTGATGCCTCGACAAGCTTGGTGGTGGAGCCTGGACCCTACGCCAAGCCTGCTGTGGTTTCAAGATGCAGTCCAGCCGAGAAAGACCCTGACTCTTCACGTTTTCACTCTTCACTGTCCGTCCCCGCTGACAAGTGTGGACAGTAGAGATCATGGGTCTATGGTCTGCATTCGACTATGTTCTGCATCACAATCCGTTACCAAAAAAAAAAGAGTCGAGACATTCATGCGCTGGGCGTGAGAAAAAGGCTCCGCGATGGCATATTGTTAGGGCTCCAGATCGAAAAGATGATTTGGGCCGTGGGGGCGCCTCATGTTCGTCTCGATCTTAGCGCAGTAAAGAGATCACGTAGAGCTCCAGTGGACCCGATTTCCACGGTCGTTTGGTCCCAAGATACCCAAGTCAGTCCGATTCAATAGTGCAGGCTCGGCGCGTGGAATTTAATCTTTTTGCGACATCCCGCGGTGCATGTCTCACTGCCGTGGAGGTCTTGGCCGGCAATACCAGGCACATCAAGCCCGTCTTTGAACTCGCGCGCTCTCAATAGTCATTGAGTGGTGTGAACGGTGAAAAGATGACGCTTGCAATCACTCCTATAGTGTGGCCATTCAGACGTATCTCCCCTCTAGAACTGGAAGTCCGGTAGGGTCAGATTTTCCCCTTTTTTTTTCTCTTTTTAGCCTGCGTAGAGCTACTTCCTTGGAACCGAACTGTGTCCAGACACCGAGTAACAGTCAACCCTTCAACCGAGGGAACCGAACTCGTCGAGGACCAAAGAGAACCACCCGATGATCTTGGCGGTTCTCGTCTGGAGGAATATCTCTTGGCAGAGAGGGTCCTCGGTCCTGACTTGGGGCTGTCAATAATCAAGTGCACCAGCGCATAGCCGCCCAGGGCGTTATCGGGAACTCTCAAGATGATACACATGGACGGGCCTGACGTGTTTCACGCTAAGACAACGGGTGGTCAAACCGTCAATCCGGTGCCGGTTGTCGGGAGGAGTGGACCCTCATCCATGAGATTCTGGTCTGGAACAGATTTCCGAGAGACAACTGAACCTGAGCGATGGGTAAGAACGAGATTTGTAGACCTCGAAATGGAGAGAAAAAGAGAGTCCATGTAGAGCGGGATAGTGGAGAAAGGAATGTCTGCCTTTCGCTTCCAGGGTCGCGAGCCGAGGGGCCGTGCAGCTGGGACAAGATGAGGCGAGGGAGAGCGGTACGCAGGAATAGAGGAGGTACAGTCTGGACTCGTAGAATCCTTGATGAGCTTCTGAGCAGATGAGGACTATTGTACGCCTCTATTACAAATAGGGCCAAGTGGTTTGTTGGAGAAGATTTATCAATAACCTTCTCCTCATTGATCTCGCTAAACTGTCAACGGGGAATGTCTCCCAGAATGGTAAACTTTTCTCTCGCGAACAAGACGTGGTGTTACAGTAGTACAAAGGTCAAAAGGGGTCCTATACAAATGTAAAAGTATCACCACCCTTCTCGCGCAGCATATTCCCAACACGAGAAGTTCCCACAATCCGCTCCAACTTCAGGGCGTCCCATTTCGAAAACAGCGCACGAACACCGCCCTCAGCAGCCTCCACCACCGCGGCAGGATCCAGACCCAAGAATCCAACAATCTCCCCGTAGAACTTGGGATTCTCCGGTAGACCGTACATCACCACCTGGCGAACCCCGCGAATCTGATATCTGCGGAAATGATGGGCTCGCTCGGTGTAGAGGAGAACGGAGTACCGCCCGTTCATAAAGTAACTGCGGGCCCGACTCACCTCTCGCGCCTCGGTGTACTCGGAGATGGCCCCGAAAGACACATTGGTCGTCTGCGCAGACTGGGCAAAGTGATTGCGGACACGGACAAAATCGAGATAGGAGGGGATGAAAATGATGGTGCCGGCGCCGCTCTTCCCGCGGCCCGTCGTAATATTCTTGACCAAGGTAGAGAGGATAGTCGTGGTGAAGTGTTTGAAGCGGGTGTCGGGATCCTTCAGAGGAGAGAGACTGTCGATACGAGACAAGGTCTGTTTGACCGACACGGGTAAGGGAATCTCGGTGATGGCACCGGCGTATGTGGGATTGAATTTCACGCGCCCATATGCGTTCTGCATGGAATGAGAAAACAGGGAGTTGATCTCCGGGGTGATATGAGAGGTTAAAAGGACGGTCTGTCGCACGTAGCGTGCGTGGTTGTCCAGATACCAGTTACGGACACGGCTGAAGTCACATCCATGCGCTTCTTTGGGCTGGAGGTTGAGGTGTTTGAAGATGTAGGGGACATTTTCCCAAAGTTGCATCAGAAGAGCATCGGCATGATCAACCAAGACAACTTCAATGGAAGAGAGGAAGTCATGATCTCGCTTTTTTTCACTGTTCAAGGGGTATTTCCACATCAGTCATGTGCGAGGGAGGATATTGGCAGGCGGGTAACTTACTCGGCTTGGTCCATAATCGTCCGAAGACCCAACGGGCTGCAGAGAATAATGTCGGAGCTATAGAATTGTGCAAAATACTTGACCGTCTTGCGGGTGAATTTCAACCCCAGTCGGAACATATCATCATCGTTGCCGCCAAAGAGATCGCGGAAGTCATCCGGTTTGTTCTCCCAGCCTGCATCGTCAGGCCCGGAAAATGTGTCTGTGAATCGTTTTTTGTTCTCCTGTTGCTCGACCTGATAAAAGCGAGTGATGGCGTTGACTGCCCGCACGCACGCTTGTCGGGTGGGGAGAATATAGAGAACCTTGGGACGAGTAAAACCCTGGTCCCGATACTCGACGTCGGTGTCGGGGTCCTTGGCTAAACGAGCATTGTTCTTCAGGACCTGGTCTCGGGTCTTGATGATATGATTGACGCAGTGAAGAGCCATGATGTCACGCATGTCCTCGGCCATGGCCGCGGTACGTGCACCGTAGAGGATGTCCTGATAATCGAACACATAAGGGGCCACTTGCTGCGCAGGGCCATTAATTTTAGGAAGAAGCTCGGCGGCACGAGGTTTCAACTTGTTTTTGATCTGTAAATGGGAACCCTGGTTAGCCACCGGATTCGCAGTATCGCAAGGCCGAAAAGAGCCGACTTGCCTTGAGGCCGCCAGTAGTCTTCATCGGGGGAAGGAACGCCGGGCTTGAATCTCCCGACTCAGGAACGGACTGCACCACTCGCAACCCGTCAATTTCTTTCTTCACCGATGACCACTTGTTGGCTTCGATCGATTGTATCCTTTGGGCTAAATCATCTCCGTCTGACGAGCTGAAGTGCTTCTCAAATGGTCCCACCACTTCTTCATCGTCGTCATCATTCTCTTCCTGGGCGTCTTCCTCATCTTCAGATGGAGCTTGTTCTTGAAGTGCGTCGTCCGCCTGTTCGTCCTCCTCGACAGCAATTGATGTGGTGGGTTCCTCCCGCTTGTTCTCACTCTCAAGTTTTCGCTTCTTCCGTGCTGGTCCTTTATTGTCCGAGTTGGCCTGCAGGATTTCGAGTAGTTCGTTGTAGGGGCGCCCGGCATTATCGTCTTCTCCTTCGTCACTGCTGGATGAGGCATCATCCATCAGCGTGTCATCTCCCATGTCCACCTCCTCCATAGCTGCATCGTTCGGCGCATCTTCACCAGACGATTCGTCTGAGCTGTGTTCCAATTAGCTTCATGGGGAATTATTGCGCGGACCGTTCAGGAAGCACTCACTCTACTTCTTGCAATCGCGATGTCGCAAAGTCGTTCCCTCGGCCGGTAATGCGACCTCTCCTTCCTCTTGTTGAGCGGCCACCGCGACCACGACCACGACCTCGTGGCGGAGCCATTATCGTATACAAAGAAAATCAAGTCCTGCGCTCGGTGAGCGTGCTGGCTGCAGAGTGTCACCTTTTTTTTTTCTCTTTTCCAAAATGGACGCTTGCTGGGTCTGGAAACAAAAAGCTGAGCACCGGGCTTATCTTATCTTAGCGCGAAAATTCCCACACAGTCACACACACAAAGAGATTCGGCCTCAGCGCGCGGGCAACTCCACTTTCTTTGCTGGAAAAATTGTCCCTCCGAAGAAGTCGAGTCGCCCGTTTGGAGAGTCAACTCACCATTCACCTCCAAATCCCTCGAAACGCTCCTCCCCTTCTCCTCGCCGTCTTCCATATTACACCATGGCCGAAGATTCGTTCCTGCACCTCGCCCGCCCTCTGGGTCCCGTCTCTGTGGGGACCGCTCCCACCACTGCCCCTCTCAACGTGGTGATCCAGCCGCAGGTATGCTGCCCAAAGTCGACCCATGATACCTTCGGTCTGATATGCTGGGAGGATGAGGTCACTAATGCTGCATCATTGCTTTTTGCTAGGCCATCTTCTCTATCCTGGACCACTCGCTTCGTCGCAATGCTGATCAGGAACGCGTTATCGGTACTCTGTTGGGAACACGATCCGAGGATGGAGGTGAGGTCGAAGTGCGCTCCGCGTTCGCCGTGGGCCACTCTGAGGCCGAGGACCAGGTCGAGGTCGACATGGAATACCACAAGCAGATGCTCGCTCTTCACTTGAAGGCCAACCCCCGCGAAGTTCTCGTCGGTTGGTACGCCACTTCTTCCGAGCTCAACACCTTCTCCGCCTTGATCCAGAACTTCTACAGCGGCCAGGGTGACGGCACCTGGCCTCACCCTGCTGTCCACTTGACTGTCTCGACCGAGGCTGGCAAGGACCTTGAGACCCGAGCCTACATCTCCGCTCCCGTTGGTGTCACCGCTGAGCGGGCCGCCGACAGCGCTGCTTTCATTCCCGTCCCTTACGAGCTCCGATACGGCGAGGCTGATAAGAGCGGTCTCGAGGCTATTGCCAATGCCAAGAATGCGGAGGATCGTTCGACGACCATCATGTCTGACGTCGAGGCTCTCGAGCGCGCCATTGAGGAGGTCTTGGGCATGATCGACCGTGTTTCGCGATATGTCGAGTCCGTGATTGACGAGGAGGCTCCCGCCTCCACCGCGATGGGTCAATTCCTGCTCAACGCTCTTGCTCTTGCTCCCAAGGTTGAGCCTGCGGATATCGAGCGGGACTTGTACGTTTTCTCCGCTCCCCCCAATGCCTTTCCACGAAATGTGGCGGTGGAGTGAACCCGAGCTAACTTTCTCTCGCAGCAACAACCACATCCAGGATGTCCTGGTCGTTTCCTACCTGGCCAACACTATCCGCACACAGATGGAGCTGTCCAACCGACTAGCGACCGCTCAGCTCACCCTTGGCGGTGGTGAGGCCAGCGGTGGTTCTGGCGAGGGCAACCAACGTAACCAGCGCGGTGGTAAGGGTGGCCGCCAGCAGCGCCAGGAGCGTACTGCCCCCGAGGAGGCTCGCGCTTAGAGAGCTACAGCGACGGATCAAATCGTGCAATGATGTGACAAAAAGCCTTTTCGCAAGGTTACGAACGTTTTCGCTGATCATCCCTGACGTCTCGTTTTTCTCTTTTTTTTTTCCCTTTCCTACTTCGACGCTTTTTTTTTGGGTTGCATTCCGTTTTCCCCCCTTTTCCCTACCTCTTTATATCGACCCGTCTTTCTCCTTACAAATTACCTACGCAGTCTGCTATATTTCCTCCCTCTTGTCTTCCCAATTGCGAAGCAGGAAAGAAAAATCAAGTTCGAGCACGCCGCTCTGACCAAGGGGCCTCTCTTCCCTTGCGCGTTCGTGTTTATGACGTTCTGTCTGGCGGTTTCAAGAGCATCACGGTGTATTTGGAGTCGATCTGACTTGGGGCATGAATAGAAGCCGCCCCTCGGAGATGAATGATGGTGAGAGTGCTGCACCAAAGACAAGGGGGAAAAAAGGCAGGATTGGCCTGTTGCACAAGACGGACGTTGGGAGAGCCATCCAGAGGCAGGACTCTCTGGGTCATCATTGACCCGGCTTTATGAAGTCGCATCTCGCTTGTGGGCGCGGCGTTTTAGTTATGATGAAATGGACATAAAAATGTTAGAGCCTATGGGTTGCCATGCGTTGGGTGTGTATGGAGAATGTCTTTTTGCCCGGGGTCTAAACCAAGACATCTCCCGCTTGAACGATGTGTTCGAATCTTGACAATTGTCAACATTGCCCATTGCGGCTCTGCGTAAAGTGAACGGGCTTCAGGTGGTGTGATACATACGGTTTTTCGGTCGACCTTAATTACAAAGTTGACAAGTATTGGCATGACCTAGGGCTATCACTACTCCATACCTGTTCAACTCCTGAGACGGGAGCACCTATACAGCTTTGTCATTCTCGTCGATCATACCGAGATAATGTGACGAGAGACTAGTAGGCCATCTTAGGTAACTTCCATCATTGATGTTCACTTCCATGGACCCCTGTCTGATCAAGTACCGCACTTCGTGTTGAACAAGCTGAACTCGACCTGGTCCAAGAGACGATGTTGGCCCATCTAGGTTGCTATCGATTCATATTTCCGACTAGAGCATCATACTAACTCGGGGGCTAGATTGAGTATGGCAACATGCAAATCTAGGCACTGAGGCCGAACTTCTCTAGGTAGCAAAGAGGGTGGTTGTCAATTCGGATAGCAACAGGCCCTGACTGGATGCGACTGGTGTTTCCTTTCCGCGTCAGCGGCCTCTGTCTCTGCAGCTCGGGGTATTGGAGACTGACCTGATCTGGCCAGCGCAGAGCTAGGTCTGGTGTTTGTAAAGGTGCTCTGGTCAAGATTAACCTATCAAGAAAAGCTGGATGTGGGATGAATGGAAGCGTGCGTGGATATGTGTGTACATGGATGTATATGTATGTAGGGATTGGCTTTGGATGGACGGGTAAGCTTTGATCGGGTTGATACGTAGGTATTCCATTATTTACTTAGTGCCTACCCTCAACTAAGCCCAGGGGATGTAGTTGACGTAGACAAACACATGTTCGTGCCATAGACGCCATTCTCCGTCGATAGTCTATCAATATACAACGGACGAGGCCAGTATGTCAAGGGCTTATGTCAGAGGCGCGTCCATTAGGTATGGATATGCTTAATCTACCAGGTGTTTTTCATTGTAATTCAACTGATTATTTATTCTCATATTGAAAGGACTCCTGGAGCTCCGAGAGATGGGCTTGGGCGATCGTGTAGTCTAACCCAAGTGTTTGATACATATTTGGTGGAGCTCAATGCCCCTTTCTAGGCAAAACCAAGGATGTACCTTCTACAATAGCAAAGCACAGCCTCGCATCACTCTGCTTTCATTACACCACGTCCAAGGCAATATGTATTACAATTGTAATTGACGCGACCCAACGCGATCGCAAGGACGATCCCCCTCGGAGACGAGCATCCGGTTTTTGGCTCACAGAGTCAGTCGCCCTCCGACATGAGCGCGCTCTTTAACTTTGAGAAGAAAGGGCATTGGTGATCCGCTCCACCCACTCAATAATTGGCCCTAGGCGAAAAATGGCAAGGTTCCAAAAACAGGGATGTGGACGTGAGCCTCTCCTCGACGCCTCGTGACTCGTCGAGACTCGTGTGGCCCGATGTCGATCATCCAAGCCGACGCCGACCGCCGACTTTCACCCGATCTTTCCCACTCCGCTCGGGATGCGGAACACGGCGGCAATTCACGTGGCTTCCGCTTCGGGTGATAACTTTAAAAAAGGCACCTTTTGCCGTGTGAGGTTCGCGCTTGGAGACTGCCATGCACCCCTGTCCTTTTTTTTTGTTTGTGATTGTTGCGAATCAGAAGATTGATGTTGGTGATGATCTAAAGGTATCAATGATCACATCAAGTGTGGAATGCCGAGGGTACCGAGTATGGTAGCTCCCATAGTCCGAGTGTGCCTCTCTGCATGCATCGATGTACCTGCACCCAAGAATTATCACATGCATTGTATCGAAATTTCCATGTATCGCTGTTGCTTAGTATCTGCTGTGAACAAAATTGTCCTACGGTACCCGCCTACGGATACATACTGCATACATTTGTACGTACTGTCTAGAACTGTAAAGCAGGACAGACACAAGGAAAAGTAGATGATCGACACTCAATCCACCAATTCTCCAAGTCAACCACATCAGACACCACAGAATCCACGAAACCACCGAGTGACACCATTTCTTCGAAAAGGACTCCCTTCGCCCCTCTCCGCGTCTTTTCTCTCCCGTATTTTGTGGTCCCATTTGCCCGCCGGAGATAAAACCTTAATTCGTGTCTGGGCCGAATCACTTCGGCTGACAGGGTCCACGTTGATTATTTATCTTGTGGAAATTCCCCAGACCAACTCACCCGTTTTGATCGTACCTTGTCTTGCGTGGGAAACTGTTGAATCTCGAATCAAGCATTTGGAATCTCCTTGCCAACGACATAATAAGCACTACGCAGATCCAGTCATTCTTATTTGCATCGATTGATAGTTCAGCCCGCATGGCAACGACAAAGGGAGTTGTACAGACTGCCAAAAGAAGCTCTACGGTCGAACAACGCCACTTGAATACCTCGTCGTTATCATCGTCCACGACAGCAATGAAAACGACAACAACATCATCATCATCGACTTCATCATTATCATCATCACCATCAATAAAAACAACAATTGCGAAACCTCTGACATCGTCCACATCATCAATGCAAAATGCAACCTTTCAAGCTTGTCAAGCATGCTACATGCGAAAAAAGCGCTGCGTGACCAGTCCCGATCATTCTCAATGCACCTACTGTCTCAGAGAAGGACAACGCTGTCTGCCCAGGAAGCGGCCAACAAAGTATGTCGCATGTTCTGACACGTCCCTTGATTCTTCCTTCGAGAACATTGCGGCGGGATTGAAGCGGTCCACATAGACAATTAGTCGACAAATGTGCTAACTCACCACTCTGATCCTCAGACAATCCACACAGTCTCAGCCGCAGGCAACCAAGGACAAAGATAACTCGAGCGCGAGCTCATCTCCCGAAACTCTCTCAACCCGCCAGACATACGACACGCCTCGATCCTACATAGAGTCGGAGATACCCCCTTGGAGCGCAATGTACTCTATGGTTTCGGAAGCCCTGCGTCTCATTCCACCCGAGGGCTCTTTTCCAAAACAGGCACCGCCAAGGAAACGCCCTGCATCTGAACATGATGAAGACCAGGTTGAGAATACTGAGAATTCAGACAAAGGGGACCGAGAACAGGATCCACAACATGGAACCCAGCACTTAGGTCGACACAAAAGAAGTTGCTCGGTCTATGAGGCTATTTCGGCTCGGCAGGCACCGCATGTGATGGCTGCGGGCCTGGACTCTGCCCGCTGGACGACAGCAGGCGAGACGAGAAGATCACCTAACACCCTGAAATCAGAACTTTCCAAGACTGTGGAGGTTGTCAACGTCGACGTCAATACCAAAGCTACCGGGGAGAGTACGGTGACTCCCAAAAGCCCCAGCACGGGGGCCTTCTTCGGCGAGCTTGATGCGTTGTTGAGATTTTGAGATTTTGATCATCCACGAACCACCGACCCCCGTCAAGACTGAAGAGGGGACGGGAATCCAGCTATGCAAACTGTGATGGCAGAAACTCGCATCTACGAATCAAAGCGTCACTGTATTGAGGAGAAATTAATTCTGGACCCATGAAATTGTCTACCTGACCTGGGAATTGACTGAAAGAGTGGTGCTCGAGAGATATCCGACGAATGGCCCTTTTCCATGAGTATGTTCGGAACCTCGATACTGTCCGCTTCTCGCCGCCGAGTATTCGAGCCTTGCGCGGATTCCGATTGTGAGAATGAGGGCTCCTGTCTCTCTCACCGCAACTTGCAAAGCTGGCAAGCTCCAGATCTGGCTGATTAGCCTCTGCCTTGAAGCAAGACAACCCAAGGCTTCTTCCTATACTTTTGTGTTGATTGGACATTGGACGGAAGTCCGCCTACAGGTTGAATCGGGTTGCTTTTCTCATTGCGTATACGACCTCTCATCTTGATGCGGTGAGATGTTTTTGTATTCAGACTCCTGGGCTTTATCGGCCATATAAAGCCTTTGTCCGCAACTATGAGCGAGACTTGGAGAATTGTACATTAGTGGCGAGAATTTCTATACTTTTTTTTTTTTTTTTTTAAAATTCAAACCAATTGGTATCCATTTATATTCACTTTGGGGGGGGGGGGGGGGGGGGGGTTTTTGCGAGCCCATACACCCGGGTGACCG
>JAMAHA010000090.1:0-65877 GCA_023626555.1 Penicillium sp. PF2412A | reverse complement strand
GGTATTTCCTCCTCATCAAGCCGGTTGACCGTCGTAACTCCGAGATATGCGTAATGACCAACCTTTTCGGGGTCATCAACCAAAAAGAAAAAGAAACCTATCAAAAAAAAAAAACAAAAGATCAAAGCGCCAACCCATGCTACATACTCCATACTCCATATTTGTGCTGCCATGACGTAGCCACTCGTTTCTTCATCCAACAGTCTTGCGCTTCTTCGAGACCGATTCCTCCGTCGCATCCGATTCCCGTCTGGACGCAGCAGCTCTCTTGCCTTTCCCTTTGGCCTTCTTCCCCGGTTTATCCGTCCCCGTCACACTCTCTGCGCCATCTGGATCCTCAGGCGACGCAGCCCCCTTCTTGCCCGCATCCTTGGCAACCTGATCATCATTCTGATCGAAAGCCTTGCGCGCCTCTTTCAGCTCACGCTCCATACGAAGGAGCTCCTGCACACGGCCAAGCTTGTTCGGATCCCGTCGGAGAGCGAATCGGAAATCGTCGACTTTGATTTTTTGCCGGCGCGCGTGGTGCGCCACTTGTGCGGCGCCGTGGCAGAGCTCGAGAATGAAGTCGGTCACGATTTCGTCGAGGACGCGGACCGTTTCTGGGAGCGGTTCCGAGGGGAATGATGGGTGTGGACTGGGGTCGCCGTAGGCGAGTAGGAGGAGGCGCACTGTTTAGGGGGGAAAAAGGAGGTTATGATAAAAGTAGGATTAGCGTTGCTGGCGCCTTTGCTTTTTCTTTTTGTCCTCGCTTGGGGATTGTCTTTCAAGGATCTGAGGAGGAGTTTGCGGGATGTCGTACGTTCTGAGGCAAAGTTCATTTGACCCTTGTGCCGGGCGGCGCGCGCACGAGGTTCCGCCATATTTGCGTCGGGGGTTGAGGGGGTAAGGTCGCGCTTCTTTTGATCGGCTGAGCGTGGATTCAGATGGATTTGATGCGGATATCAAGTATATGATGGGATCCGAGGAGGATGTTGGATGGTCTGGATATTGACGGGTTTCTCTGATGTGTTTGCACCGTTAGACGAGAGTCACTTTCCCGGTGGTCTGATGATACACAGTCGCAAACGATCAAGGCGACAACAAAGTTGATCGGTGAGACAGTAGAGGATGAAGAGGTCAAAGTGAAGTCAACGATTCTCTTTTTCCTTTGGGGGGGAAGCTTCCATCGGCAAATCAGCCGCGCGCCCCATGCGGAGTCGGGAGTCCCGCCCTCGCCGAGCGGACATGCCGGGCAGAATACGCAGCTGCAAGTCCGAACAATTATACCTCTCACGTAAATGTTCCTGATTTGGTCGCAAATCCCCGGACTTTTGATTCTGGGGTAAATATCGTTGCAGCTAGAGACGCGGCAGATCTACACGCAAGATGGTGAGGCTCTCCTACCTGACCCCTGGAGCTGGCATAATCGAGATAGAAGGAAGGTGTCTATTGCGACTTGGTCGTTCGCATCTACACGCTTTATGCATCATTCAGGGCTTCTATGACAGAAAGCTAATCGAATCATCCCTTCGTCACAGTCCGCTCTTTTCAATTTCCAGTCTCTCCTCTTGGTGATTCTGCTCATCATCTGCACGAGCACCTATGCACACTCGATCATGCCGGGCATCATGGACCGGAACCAGAATGGGTAGGCCGCCACACTCGACTGCACCTCGGCCGATCAGAGGCGGAGCAACAGAAAAAGGCTAATCCCTTGGTAATTACACAGAGTGTTTGGTATTTTCTGGAAGTGTGCGCGAGTGGGGGAAAGATTGAGTCCTTATGTCAGCATATGCTGCTTCTTGATGGCTGTAAGATACTCCGCGGTCTGGAATTCAAGTGGAATGAGGATTTGAACTGACGTCTGTCTGCAATTCACAGGGGTCCATTTTCTTCGGTGGCTGAGCTTGTTGACCTCCAGTAAATCTAGTTGGAGTGTGGAGACGAAGAGTGTTCTGACGGAGGTAAAGATTCAAGTGACAGACACGGAACCCGATCATTGAGGAGGGTCGGCGTTCGCCTCGTCTAATTCATGTCCCTCTTACTCTACGAGCTATGCAAATTTCATTCAGCGATGACTATTATTTTTATCAAAAGAAAGGGCACTTGTGGTGATTTTTGAACAAGATGACATGGGCGTAAAAAAGTCTATTGAAAGGCCAACGCCGGCGCTTGCTCCCCGGTCCAAAGTCCAAGAAGACTAGCTATGCAAAGTACTAAGTAAGACATGATTGTGAAGGTAAAAATTAACAGGGGTATCCATCTTCAAGCCTGTGGCTTCTTCTTCTCTCCGAGTTTTTGCAGGCCCTTCTCCATCCAGTCATCTTCCGGGGTCTTTTCAACCGGAGCAATGCTCTCCACGGTAGAGGACCGCGCGGCCTCGGCCTCTTGTGCGGCTTGGTCAAGCTCATCAACGGCGACCCAGAGGCGTTCGGGATCGCGAAGATACCTCAGAGATTTCATGGTGTACGAGTCCAGCGCGAACCCTTCGGCTTCCATGGCCTTCATGGCAGCAGCGGTCTCCTGTACTTGTTGGGCATTGGCGTAACCGTTGATGATCAGATTCCAAGTCACCGCATTGTAAGGAACTTGATGCTTTGCCATCATTTCACGGATCTTCTCAGCGGCAGCAGGCCGGCGATGCCACAGGAAGACGCTAAGAAGAATAGCCCACGTGCGAAAGCTTGGCTTCGAGTGTGTCACGGCGTCATTGCTCGAAGTCTGGAGCATGTCTTCCACAATGCGGACACAGGTATGCATGGCGCGTGAGCTTTTCCGGAGCGCGATGAGAAACTCGTTATATGTGTGGTCCGTGGCCGCCAGGGGAGCTATCGTGGGATGGCCTTTTCTGACCAGTTCGTGGAATCTCTGGTAGATGCGTTGCACGTTCGTCACGGGACTGCCGCACCGAAAGAAAGTGGCAATCATGATGTACAGTGCCATGGGCGTGGGCGGCGTATTCGCGCCTACTTCCCGCGGCGTATAATGAGGGGGGATGATGAGGAGTTCCTTGAGCGGCGTAATGTCGTGAAGGGTGTTGTACATGTCGAGCATAGCGTAAAAGACACCGGAGGGGTCAGCGTCGGCATCCAGGTGCTTGGCAGTGAAGACGTAATGTGAATGAAAGATTTTGTTGGCAACGTATGGATTCTTTCGAATCTCTTCTTGCGCATCAACTTCTCGAATCAGCTCGTGCACCCGGGCTTGGTCTCCTCGAGAGACCGCGTCTGTGAGAAGCGTGACATAGGTGTATGAATCAAATTTGTAATCATGGTTCGTCATGAACTGAAGCATGTCCGCGCCAAGTTGGTGATCTCCCGTCTTGTAGGCATTTGAGAGGACCACATTCATCATATCCCGATCCGGTTTTACACCCATCTCCAGCAATTGCGGTAAGATCCGGAAATTGCGACCCGACTTGCCATCTTCAACGGTGTCCAAAGTCAACAGTTTGCAGCAGTGTCGAAGAACACCCTGCGAGTTCATGGTGAAGGCGGGGTCATTGAGCCGTGGAATAAGACTCAGCGCCTTGAGCGCCCTGTCGACGTCTCCCAACTGCGTGAATCGGTTGACAAAACACAGCTGAGTCTCCGCTTGCCATTGAATTCCTCTGGCCTTCAACGTGCGGAAGGCCAGTCTGACGCCATAAGGACGAGCTCGTCGGATATAAAGACGAATGCCCTTCTGTGGGGGCGAGATAATGGGCCATGTGGCGGGCCGCAAACAATATTCAATCATCCATGAATATCCATGCGAACGAGGCCCGGTGGTCCAGTCTTGCAATTCCTCGTAGTAAAAATTGTCGATGTATAAGAGGCAGTCCGTGACCATCGTAAAATCCGGCGTGTCTTTGCCTTTCATCGTGACAATCAAAAAATTCAGGAACAGTTTCGGATCATTCTGTAGCAGCCAAAATGCCAGAGCTTGCCAATGTTGAGCTTTGACGTCCCGTCGGCATGTCTCCCAGAACTGTCGAAAGGTGCCACCACAGTCCTCCTGAATCTTCGCCAGTATTTTCTCACCGGTTGGGTTCAAGGAGGGAATAATATTGGGGTCGTTCACTTTGCGTTGATAATGTTTCGCTTTATAAACTTCTTCGTAGGCGCGTTGCCAAGTGCGGAGCGCGTTGCTAGAAGCATTGTAAAGAGACCTTCCTCGAGTAATGGCTGCTATAGCAATCGAGCTGTCCCTGAGGTTCCTCTTCTCGCGCTGTATCTCATGATTGAGCCGTTGTTGCACCGTCGTAGCGTATGCTGGATTCAGCCCATTTGCAGCCATAATACTTTTAATCGATCGTTTCGAGGCGAGCCGAGGGCCAGGCATTCCGCTCGATCGGCGTGCAGCGCCGGACTCTGCACTCGACTCCGGTAAATTGACATTCTGGATTGATTCACTCGGGGAAACCTCGCTGGCTGCACCGGATGACGGTTGGTCTTGACTCTGCTGTAGAACTGCAGTTGTGTGATTCAGAGCGCACGGCAAAGCATATCGATTGTTTGGCGCCCACGAATTCCGAGGCAAATGCCCGGGGCTGCGAAGCAGAGCCTGAAGGCGAGCCCGGACAAGCCCTTCCGAACAAAACAACATTCAGGATCCTGCAATATCCCACATTGAATATTTGAATGGCAAAATGACGAAGCCCAAAACGATCAACAGGATGAGTCCGGGCGCGCGATGCGGAGACCTGGAAAGTTTGAAGGCGGAGAATGGCCGATTTTGCTGTGGCTGGAGAGTGGCGCAGGCCGTCCTTATCGCCTGAACATCATCTACAGTTGCACTATCAACCTGACGACTTTTTTTCCCAAGAGAGGAGAATTCGGGGCTGTCTTTCAAAGCAGGGTTCTGAAAAGTCTTGTGTTCTTCTCCATTCTCAAATACCGGAAGTCTCACTCAACATTTTGCAAACATGTCCTCCAACCACGCCTCCCTAGATGCAGCTGCCAACGATCGCAAAGCCCGCCTGGCTAAGCTCGCTGCACTCAAGCGCAAGCAACCCGAGCCTGAGGAACCATCTGTCGCCGACTCCAATGGCGAGAGCACAGATCAAGCCACTTCAGATATCACGAAAAAGTTTCTTTCAGGCCGCAATTACGACGCAGAGACACGAGGGCCCAAGCTAGGCTTTGAGCAAGGGCCGCAAGAAGGCAAAGTCACAGTGGAAGCCCAAGCCGCGGAGATCGCGGAGGCTGTCAAAGAGCAAGCACAAAAAGACGAGGAAGCCGATCAACCAATCGATCTCTTCAAACTACAGCCCAAGAAGCCTAATTGGGATCTTCGACGCGATCTGGACGAAAAGCTAAAGATTTTGAACGTGCGAACGGAAAACGCTATTGCTCGCCTCGTACGGCAACGGATAGAGAATGCGCAACGCGCGGCCAAGGAGCGAGGCTCCAAATCCAACGGGGATGAAGAGGGCGAGGAGGTTGGTATCGAGGGTGACGCCTTGGTCGAGGGCATTCATATGCGAGAGCAAGAAGTCAATAATGATGAGGACACGATTTGAAGTGATACCCTGTGCTGCTGGAAGTCAAGCTGCTGCATGTTCTTTTTTTGCTCTTTCTTTTTTTGACGCTGTATACTACTTTCACCTTGACTCTACCAATGTGGCCACCTCAATTTGCATTTGAATGCCGCGTTTCAGTCCTTGTGTACTTGTTTGAGTAATGACTGAACTGTGCGTGGCGATACCATGGCCACGAAGAACATTTCGGGATAGCCCCTCACGAAAGCATCCATATGTGATGCAAAGTATATTACAAAGGCGTTCTGATTCAGTCTGGAAACGTGGCAATCGACAAGATGAAGTGCCGTGGTCCTGGCGTAGCATGGTGCCGTCGGTAACTTCCGAGTAGGACGGGTGGTTCAAGCCTCAATTGCGATGATTGTCGGCGGGCCTTCAGTCCTTATCTTCCCAGATTCATTGATTGTGTCAAAGCAAGTCTTCTGCTGTACGGACTCAAACTCCGCTCTCGAGGTGGTCCCTCACGCCCTCGAGGTTCCTGTCTTGACCGGCCTGCCTTGGACTGCCCTTCAAGAGAGTCTCTGTCGCGATAGGTGCGTCTATCGGAATGGTCATACGCGGCATCTGGTGTCATCGATCGCCTTTGCTTTGCAATCCGACTCTTCTCAAGGCTTTTGCTGCGCCGGTCAGACTTGCGGGAGTCGCGCGTAGCCGAGGCTCGATGTCGACCTCGTTCCTCAGGGCTGCTCTCGCGGCGGCGTCGTCGGATGTTTCTCTCCTCGGTCCACTCCTTTGATCTTGATCGCTGTTCATCGTCCGAGGAATACGACTTTGCTGAACCATCTTCCGAAGCATCGCTGTACCGTCGTTTGCGTGAATCATTCGGCTGAGGTGATGCCGACCCGCCGCGGTCAGGCGTCCGCGAGCCACGCCTCTTTGAGCGCTCTCGTGACACAGACGCCGAGCGATTGGTAGATATCGTCGAGACTGAATCTATCGAATCTGACGATGGCGATCTTGCTCGGGCTGAAGGCCCCCCTTGGCGGCCACGGTCCGCCTCCCGACTGGCGAGGATCTTATCGGCCAAACCAGACCTACGAGTCAAGTCAGTCTTGAGGTACACACTAACAAAAGTGTATGGCACATACGTCTCCCCTGGTTCCCGGTGCACATCCTCCGAAAGCTTAGGCACCAGAGTTGGATTCAACAACTGCTGAGTTCTTGAAGGCCGAGCCTTGTACGGGCGTTCCTGCGCCGCGGCTTTGCATTCATAGCTATAATGTCGTAAGATACAAGTCAGCAAGGAATTGGTGACTGAACTTGGCAGGGCTACATATCTCGTTTCAGGCACTTTTGGCATAGCGTCGTCGGAGAAGCTTTGCTAGGCCCGGCTCGAAGCCCTGGAGCATTTCGGTAGCGATTCATGGCGCAGTCCCAAGTTGTAGAGTTTCCACTATGATAATGAGGCTGTCGCAGAAATACAAAAATCTTGTCTTTGACAGTTAACCCTTCGATTTAATATCCTGACCAAAATCTCGTTGATTGTGATCTTCTGCTAGCCAGATACAAATTGATGGCAAGCGGTGAAGACGGTACGATCTGGCAGAATAGCACCCACGAACCTCTGGATGTGAGAAGAATAATCTACCTCGATTCGTTCAACTAACAGGCTTTCATCTCTGACGCGAGTCGATTTGGCAACCCACGGTTCTTTCCAAAAAGACAGAATCAGAACAGTTGTCAAGCTGAAAAGCTGCCCGCGTCTTCTCACGATCATCATTGCTCGCGGTCCCGTCTATCTCGACTTGAGGTCTATCTTTTCGTGGACATGAACCAACTTTGACATTCTGTAAGACCCGCTTTCCTCGTTGATCAGTCCCCGCGGGCAGAACCCTGCAAGGCTCGAATCTCCAACAAATACTGGTACTTCATGAATGATTCTGTGCTTATCCTTAACCTTCTTCCTCAGCTTCATCCGATGGCGAACGCGCTGCTACAGAGAAATGCCTCTCTTTTCTGGCTTGTCTGAAACGGGACTCACCAGCAATCTCACGAACTGAATGCGTTTCTCGAGTAATTTTGACTCTGGGAATTATTTAAAAGGCACTAGCTCTTTGATTCATAATTTGAACGCCAAATCTACTGCGAAGAAGCCCGTTCGACATGGCGTCCTCGAATAAGAGCACTTCAGATGCACACTTCTCATTTGCCAAGGTGAGCCGAAGGAATCTTTCTTCTTCCTCTCTGACCTCAAGCATACTCACAAGGTTTGAACTTTAGATTGCGGCTCTGCCCGCTCCTTCGGCTTCCCCATTATCCGTGACGGCTGGTGAGAGTAATGCGGTCAAGACCGCGAACACGACGATGTTCAACGAGCAACACAACCATGACGGCCTGGAGTCTAACAAACGATGTGCGAGCCTCGATAACGATGAAAACTCTACTGCGGATTCCAGTTGTCGTGATCTTGCAGCGACTATGCAAGACCTTGATCTTGAGTCGCGAAATGCACGTCTTGAGTCTAGCCTACCGGGCGATGGCCCTGCCCACGGCATACTGAAACGTGAGAATTCGTTTGACGATGATCGGACCCATCTCTCTACCTCATCGACAAAAATGACCAACTTCGATTCTAAGAGTTTGGCCTCTGTTACCACTTTCGCTATGGATGAGAAGGATTCGGTTAGGCCTGATGACAGCGCTAGCGTGCAAGCTATTGATGAAGAGGAATCCCTCTCCGGTGTCGTCTCCGGGGCACCGAACTCAGTGACGGGGTCTGAAGCAGGTGGTCGATTGTTTCGTGAGCATTTCCGTGAAAATATTGTCATTCGTCCTCGTGGGGTAAACTCTGGCTACAGCGACGTCAATTCTCAAGACGTAAATGCTGTATCCTCAGACTCTGTTGCCAATGACTTTGCCAGTCCAGTCAATCCTGAGTCTTCTCCGAGCGCCCATATTCTTCATCCATTCCCGCTTCATCCTGACGAGAAACTGGTCACGGCGATGGAAAGTCCCAAGGACAGACTCATGGTTCTGACAATCGAAGAAAAGGTCCGCGCATTCATAAAATATTCCAGGTTTGTTTCATCACTTTCAAATCGACTGTTGACCAATCATTAACACAATGCTGCAGTGAGCAATCTCTTGAGCTCCCCCCCAACAACTCATACGGGCGATTGCTTGCGCATCGATTGGGAGACTACTACCATTTGACGCATTTTGTGGACAACAATGTAACTTCCGTGCGCCTTCATCGAACCCCGTTCTCCAGACTGTGAGTGGTTGATTCCTAGAATCCTTCCTTTTGACGGGTCACTGAGATTACTAGACCAACCCCATTGTCAGAGCTTTTCCCTGTCTCTAGCGAAAAGCCTGCCCATCCCATGCCAACAAAGATCATGCGCCGCACAGACGGGCGTCCATCGGCCGAAGGTAGCTTAGCCGCCAGCTCTTCTGTGGCGTCAAAAGCCGCCTCGGAGACAGGTTCCGCAGACCAGGATGGAGACCGTACTGGATCTGCTGGATCAATGTCTGCCAAGGACCGTATGGCCATGACACGTGAGGAACGAGAGGCCAAGTATGCAGAAGTCCGCGAGCGTATTTTTCGTGATTTCCCCGAAAGTGCGAAATCGGAAACTAGCGGCGATTCGACCAGCATGTCTCGGTCAAGCTCTACAGCCGGACGAAAGAAAGCTCCAAAACAGCGCACACCTCACGATGATGGTTTCGAGGCACGCTCGCAATTCAATGCTTACTACACCGGTATTCCGTACAGCAACACTACCTCCGGGTACCATCCAGCCGCGTCCGATACTTCGTATCCCACCAACGTCCCATACATGGTAGGACCAGGCGTGGCCCCTCCCAACGGGGGTTTCGTTCCAAATGGACACAACATGATGTACTCGGGGCAACCAGTTATCAATAACTTGCCACAGTATCCAGCGGCAATGTCTCCACAGATGAATGCCGCCAACTCCTGGCAAGGCACAAACACGCAGCAGTCTCCCTATCAGGGTTATTCTTCGATGAACCAGCCTATCGTCGGTAGTCAACAAACTACTGTCAAATCTTCACAGGCGACGGGAAACTATCAAACACCCCATTCGCCCCAATTCACGCAGGGTCCTGGCTGGAGTAACGGCCCCTTCTCAGCAAATGTTCAGCAGCAACAGCAGCAGCCCCCTGTCCATCAACGAGTCCAACAGACCACCCCGTGGCCCAATTACCCGGTACAGGGTGTGAACAACACGAACGTCACCCCACATGTTGCTACATATTCTTACGCTCAATACCCTGGACAACATCTGAGCTCCACCCTTTACAACGGTGGCGCTCCCGCACTTTCGAACAATTTCGCAAGATCTCACTTCAATCCCCAAACGCGCTCCTTCGTTCCAGGAGACGCTGGACCTCAAAGACACTCTGGAAAAGGTCTGCCGCCTAGAATGCAAGCATATGGGAACCGGCCGCCTCCCGTGACCCAAACTAACTGGTCGAGACCCCCGGAACCTGCTCCACCTCAATCTCCCGACTCTTACCCTAATGGCAGCCCGTCTCGAAACTCGAACTCGGCCTCTCAGACTTCCATCTCCAAGTGGGGGACACCATCTCACTTACCACCCAAACCTCCTCCCTCTGAAGTGCCGTCGGGTTTCGAGATCAAGCATCGCGCCGCTCCAGCAAATGTTCTGGGGGCAACAGCGAATAGCAACGGGCTGTCGGGTGTGGTCAACAATGGCCCTTTGGTCGTATCTGGAGGAAAAACCACGAAGATGAATTAACAAAGATAAGATGATGGCCAGGAGCAGATTCGTTTGGTCCACGTTCTCTCCGTCGTTGCCGAGCAGTAACGTCAGACCAACCTACGTTTGCAATGGGCCGGCCAAGACTGTGTGTGGCTTTCGGAACAATGGGTTGGCCCACTGATTCATGCACGCCAAACTTCCGCTCGCCCAATGTGCAGGTAGCCAGACACATGCATTGTGACCCCAGTTTGTTAAGCTTGACCGGCAACTAGCTTTGAATATCACGTGAAAAAATTACACGTTGGAGTCTTTTCAAGATGAAGCCTTGTAGACTCTAAGAACTTTGACCGTGTTCCAATTCTGCGGATGCCTGCATCGAAACCCGTCTCCGCCGAGCAAGTAGATGTCGTTCGTGGCAATGCATAAACGAGTGTACAGGTAGCAGTTGCGAGTCGTGCGCTGCACTTCAATCCATCGAGAGCCTCTGCGGTTGATTCCTTCCACTGCATTGAGTGTGTTGTGATGATCATTGATCTTATGCCCATTTTAGATGAGCTCAGCTGAGAAATTTGGTGATCTTAGAATGGGACGTAACCCGGAAACACTATTAGTATCCTCGTTTGTCCCGTCTGGATATTAGGTCATTACTTGAGAGCCCAAGTTCACAGTTTTGAGTCAAAGATTTTGATTATACATGAACACCCAATCTATACGATCTACAGGCGAGAGAAGTGCGATAAGGTATCAATGAATTTGTACTGTACATAGGTTATATCACGTAAATGCGATCATAGTAAAAGGAAAGATAAGGCATGGGAAGCAGCAAGAACTCCTTTGAGAACAGACACAGCAGATAGGTGATGGATTTTAGCCCATAGACGAAGGAATGTGATCTCACGTTGGAGGGCATTGACTCGATCGAATCGAACGATTCCACAAGCAGTTGGAATCCATTTGATGACGACTGTCACTTAGACAGCCTTAGAGCCGACACCCAACGAACCGAGCCCCCTCGCAATGCGTTTAGCCTCAGCAGCACTTCGCTCTGCTTCAGCCTGGGAAGCCTTGGACTCGGCCCCCTCGGGGAACGCAGACTGAACCTCTACCTCGGTCTCGGAATCGCGGATCTGCAACTGCTGAACCGCGGCCTCCAGTTCTTCCACCCCGCCCTTTCGAAACCGTGTCACCTTCATCTTGTTCAATTTTGTGAGTTCGTGCTCCGACAAGCCTTCTTCACGTTGACGCGCAATCGCACGCGCCGTCATGGCAAACCGCATGTCCTTGGGTCCGTCGACAAGTTCCAGAATCGCACTGGGCGCTTGGTCGGCGGGCTTGCGCTCGGGAACGGCATTCTTGTCACCCTTGCGAACGTTGTAGTATTCGAACTTCTCCTTGGGCTCGACACGCAGCACACGGGTATAGCCACCTGGTCGTTCCGCATAGCGTTCGCGGAGGGGACCGAAGAGTTTGGGGACGATGTCGTGGGGTTTCTGGGCAGTCATAGCGTAAGCACAAACTCCAGCATGAAATTGAAAAGAAGACACGCATAGTGCTTTTCAATCTTAGCGAGTTCAGCGCCCCCCGGGGCTGATTGGAAAGGATGCGGATACGCCGTCACATACATAGAAAATCTCCAGAGCCCGTCTCCGACTAGCCTCTGAGTTCTTCTTGCCGAGGGTGATCAGTTTGTCTGCCAGTCTCTGGGCTTCCTTGGCCTTTGCCCATGTCGTCGTGATTGATTCATTTTCGAACAGTGAGGTGACAAGGTTGCGGAGGAGCGCCTGTCGATGCGAAGACTTGCGGCCGAGATGCCGATATTTTCCACCGCCGCCAGCCATTATTCAAAGGGGCGTATGAGTTCGATCAAAGGGGCGAGGTGATAGATGAGAGGCACAGCCTGACTTTTGGTCCGAGTCAAGGTCAGCTCAGACGTGGCTTGAATTCAAGAGGATTAAAAGTGTCTTGGAGATCGCGAGGGAGGAAGGTCGGGATCAAAAGATTCGACGGGTACGCTCACCCAATCGGAGAGCTTCCACCGCCTTGTTCGAGCATCCCGTCTTTCTCGTCGCAACGAAACGGCCGACAACAACTCGTCGCGTACTTTGCGCTCTTGTCTCTCCGACCAGACGATTTGCGAGAGAGCTCTCCTACTTTAGTCCAACTAACGCTGCGTCTCGGGAGCTGCGGAGAATCCATGTGAAATTCCAGGACCGCAAAGCTAAGCGCAACATCGAGATGAACTTCGTCTCAGGATTTGTATGTTCTCAATGGGTGGATTCAGTTTGTTATCAACCAATTGCTAACATTCTCGGCTGAGTTTAGGCCAGCGGCTTTGCCCTGACGACCTCTGTTCTCTACATCACCGTCACAGTCCACCGTGCGACACGGCTCGAGCAACGACGGCAAATACGTGAACAAGTGCATCAGATCAACTGGCTCGCCGCCTCTGCCGGAGCTTACGATCGACGCTTTCTCCCAGAGCACAAGCCTCGGAATCTGGAAGATGTGAAGTCTTCTAAAGAAAGCGAGATCACCATCAAGGACGTCCTCAAGCACAGGTGGAACCAAGAAGTAGGCAACTTTGCCCGAAATGCCAATGGGAACCGCTGGGAGGTTGTTAAGGATGCTGCCTCCCGTGGATGGGATGACGTTTTGCGACTTGTCAAAAAAGACTAAAGGATTTCGATTTGTCTTGGGCTCACTGGGAAACTGAGCTCGGTTCCCGTGTGAATATTTATTTGATATGGAGGAGCATCGCATGACGGGCGGCCTCAAGAATACCCGGGAGCTTCCCTATTGAATGTAATTTAAAAAGTGTCTCGAGCTGTGGCTACCTCACGCATTGATTGTGGATTATGATTCATTAATTAGCGTGTTCGTGCGCGAGATACGATATGCACCCGTGTACTAGAAGCAGTATAGTAATGTGTTGGGCAACCGCGCTTGCGTCCAGCGCAAGTTAGGCCTGTCATGGCAGTATCCAAATGACAAATCAGAGGAGCCAAGGACATCAGCTGGTTCACTCAGCCCGACAAGGTAGACGAAGGGCCAGCAGTTGCCACGCTCTCCGAGTCGCTCCATATATCCTTGCTTTCTCTTTCGACTGCGCGGATTGCCTGGGACACTTCTTCCAATTTAGCAACTACATCAAGTACGCCCTGGTTGACTTGATTGAAATAGCGGTCGTTAGCCTCCCGGCGCTTCCGCGCAAGAATGATATCCTTCTCCGTCTCTTCGTCCAGATTTCTGTGAGAGCCGCGCTCTCGACTTGTTGAGTGATCTTTACTTCCTGCGTCTGTGACGTTGCCCTCGCGCGACCCGGGACGCTTTGTGCTTGTCGCAGAGTCGACGGGGTCGGCGGTGCCGCGATCCGAGTCAACAGATTCATCTTCCGCTTCACTGCGAGCCCATGCCTGTGCAAGGTTCAATTGCTTCATGCGAAGGTCTTCAAGCGCTTGGGCATGCTTCTCACCAAAGACGTTCTGACTTGAGACAGCGCTCAGCTCGACCTCTGAAAGAGCGCTTTGCATTTCTTGCCAAATGGCGTCGGAACCGTCTGCATCATTTTTGGATAAGCGCCTTGAGGCGAATGGAGAAGACGACTTGCGGTGGTCTGGAGAGCTGTTGTTCTTGCCGCGATAGGAAAGGCTGCGGGGAAGGAGTGGAGGCTGACCAGCTGGTGGAATGGAGGCCCCGGCAGGCGGCATAGAGATGGAGATATTGGATGCATTGTGTGACGGTGGACCTTGGAAAAGAGATGGTGGCGGCAGTCTTTGCGAGCCTGTTGGCTTTTTTGTCGAATCCATGACGGGAGCGCGCCAGTTGCGCCAGTCGAGCGTCAACTTCAGCCAAATTCAGTGTCGAGAGTGAACTGAACGCTGCACGCGTTCGACAGTCTGGACTGTTGACTCCACTATCAGAACGCAGCTGCGGCTTATCGATAGGACTCGGTATCTTATCATGTATACCACGTGAGCAGCCCGATAAGACGGGTGGGGGTTCGGCCGATCCCGTGACTCGCTTAGGGCATGCGCACAAAGTCAGGTGAGGCAAGGTTCCAAACCAAGCGAGTGTGCCGGCGTTCAAGGGTATTCCGAAACTCTCGACTTTTCGACACCCCACGACCCTCACCTTCTCGACATCCCCATTCTCAGTCGGTACGTACTCGATCCCTACGCACCTTTCTCTACCTCAGCATGCGCAAAACGATCGTTGGAATTGTGTTATATGTCGACGGGACGGATGACGAGCGATTCGACATGAACATCATCGGCCATTGAAGCAACATCACGAACATTGTCAACGATCGAACACCCCAGACCTGCAGCCATACCGATCCTCGTCACTACCGTCGCATATTTCTACATTCTCCACCGATACCGCAGCGCATTGCAGGGTTGGATTGGCGATTCGAGAATCAGCAAAAAAAAAAAACAAAGGACCGCCTACTAACATGGAATTTTTTTTTCGCCTCCAGACCAGCATAATTCAAGATGGGTAAAGGAAAGCCCCGTGGTCTCAACGCCGCCCGCAAGCTCCAGGCGCACCGCAAGGAGCAGCGCTGGGCCGACCTCCACTTCAAGAAGCGCCTGCTCGGCACTGCCTTCAAGTCCTCTCCCTTCGGTGGTGCTTCCCACGCCAAGGGTATCGTCCTCGAGAAGGTCGGTGTTGAGGCCAAGCAGCCCAACTCCGCCATTCGCAAGTGTGTCAAGGTTCAGCTCATCAAGAACGGCAAGAAGGTCGCTGCTTTCGGTGAGTTTCTCTCCGCATCCGCACTACGTGACTCGTCTGCTTTGTAGTCTACGACTGTGGAGTTCCGACTACGTTTGATTGAATGTCTCCATGCTAACATCTATGGTCTCATCTAGTCCCCAATGACGGTTGCTTGAACTTCATCGACGAGAACGACGAGGTTCTCCTGGCCGGTTTCGGTCGTAAGGGCAAGGCCAAGGGTGATATTCCCGGTGTCCGCTTCAAGGTCGTCAAGGTTTCCGGTGTCGGTCTCGCCGCTCTGTGGAAGGAGAAGAAGGAGAAGCCCCGCTCCTAAACGGAGTTTACCCATCAAAATCAAAATGTGGTGGACGAAGGGAAGGAGAATGGAGTCTTTTGGGGTCGGCGACAGACCGAAAGCCCGTCTTCATCAGCGCCGGGATTTCATGAGACCTTTTTTTTACCCGGGCGGGCTTTCGTCTGGATTCATGTGTGCAAATTAACACGACTTGAGAAACAATTCCAAAAAGATGGCGCTATGATCTGTGTACTCTGGGCTCGCGGCCTCCTTCTCTGCCTCCTCTGGATCTTAAGTTGTCAAGATCATGTTATGGTAATCAAACCAGCTGGATTGGTTGAACTCTATCGTGAATGATTCTGGGCTATAGTGTAAAGACTGAGCAGCCTGGCATTACAACATGTGGCTGTTTGTCGTATGTCCAGCCTGCCACATCAAGTGTGCAACACGCGAGTAGATACACCTTATATTCCGTCCCTTGATGTCCGGAAACCTTGCAAAACACGGTCTCAACTCTTTTTCAGCTCCGATACAACAATTGAAGTTTGTACTTCTTCTAGTGTCTACGATCTCATTCACTTTCCAGCCCAAAGTTGCAGCCCTTACAGTTGGATGGAATCCGGGTTACATCCAGGCAATCCCTCCTCTAATTCCCCAACGGAACTATGTAGCCATGCTCTGCAAAGCCATGCCTTTGAAATTCGCATCAATCTGTACGATTTCCAGATCTCTAGTGCATATTTCCAGGTCGATTTGAACCTTGGAAGTTGGTGTGCTATTTTTAAATCGGGGGGGGTTCACGAAATACAATCTATATATTCTGACAAGCCGACACTTGAATCACGAGTGACCTGTATTCAACTATTTGAATGGATCCATTATCAAAGCCAACGCTACCTCATACCTATCCATGTACCTCAAAGGGACTGGAATTACTTTGACTTGGACTATTCCATGTTCACAAGTATATGGATGCTAGTGCCTGTCGTTGTGCGGAATTCTCCTTCTACTTAGGTACCTTAGGTACTAAGTACATAGGTTAGGTTTCACTACCTTATATACAACATGTATTGATCCTTTCGCGGGAAATAGGGTTACGAATCCAGATACTCGGGGACTTTCGTACCTTCTCTAATAGCCCACGTATTTTCAGTTCCGTAAAGAAGCTCTCAAGGCAATGGATTCCTCGGATGGACAGTCGCTTATACGAGGTCTAAGGTATTTGGTATATAAGTCATCGACCTTCCCCCTCTACTACCAGGCTACGGCACATCTCTATATGGAGCAAAAATGGCAGGCCAGTCAGCGTGTACCTACTAAGATGTTGATGTGGTTGTGAGTCCTGCCCGTATGTATATGAGGACCCAACTTAATTAGGTGAAACCAGAGAATACATCTAAAGCTGCGAAATATATTCAGCTGGTGTGGTAGTCATGACTAGCACGAATGGTTTTCGTAAAACGTTTCTCCCATTTTGGTATCTAGATCAAAATATTGAGAGCCCGTCGAGTCTAAGACTCTCGCAGATCGATCATCACACGTCATCCTTCGGGTATATATTCATATTTTTTTTTTCATCCGGGCTGATCATGCCATTTGAAAAAGCATGTGAAAATTGGCCAGATACTTTTGAGCTCCCACAAATCGTCAAGTGAGCTGTTTAGAAGCTGATGTCTTCCTTTCGGTAGTGATCGGACACAATGCGGTAGAGATATGACGGCGCATGACCTCCCCTGGAAAAGACGAGGAAAATTTTGATGTTAGTTAAGGTGTACGGTACCAGGATCACCCTCACCAAAAAAGACTTACAAGTTGGTAATGTAAAGATCGACCAGCTCAGCTGGAACATAATCATAGATCGGATTCTGAACGTCGATTTGATCCACAAGATCCCCATCTTCGTAGGGAAGAACTTTGCTGGCATCGCCGTATTCAATGAGCGATTCAAAGTCGAAGGGATAGACCGGGCTAAGCTTGTATACACCGCTGACAACAACGACAGGGGTTTGGTGAACCTTGGCAGCACGAGCAATGACTCGAGTGCCAGCAGCGGCGACCAGACCACCATTTGCAAGCACGGAGTGAGTGCCCAGGATGACCTTGTTGACCCGAGACATAAGAGCAAATACTGCCGAGTCTGGAATGAGAATGACGGTGATTCCAAGAGCGATCAAAGGCTTCTGGAAGGCCTCGGTGCTCAGGTTCTCATCATCGCCAGTCGACTTGCCACTGACAGTGGCGTGAGTAGCTTCGTGATTGTTTGGGAAGGACTCGGCATGAATCACTGTGAATTTGCGCTTTGTCGCAGCCTTCACCAAGAACTTTTGCACGGTCGTAGATGAAGTGTGGGTGAGAATAATTTCGTTCGAGTGAATGTGCTCCAGAGCGTACGACGCAATCTGGTCATCGACTTGTCCGAGTTCGTCAATGATCTCACCGATACCTTCCAGAACCTCGGCCTTGACGTCCTTGCCACCAGGACCATGAGTGGGGATCCGCCCACTGGGAGATTGTGTGCCTGGAGTGCTGATTGGCGAGAACTCTGCTTCAGGGTGCGAGAGGAGGCTGAACATGGAATGGAGCGTAGGCCGGGAAGATTGACGCTCTGCACCGTCCCCGCGAAGAGAAAGGGAGTCACGGTCCAAGGGCAATGACGAAGATGGGTCTGGCCAAGAAAAAAGAGTGATGGTTAATCTTTGGCCACAGACAATGACTCATGACTTGCGGAGAACTGACCATCGAAAGCCCGTGGCGTATGAGGTTGACTTTCAGATCCAGCTTCACTCAAAGCAAACTCTGCATCATGATCATCTTCCGCTTCGTCACGAATGAGGCCTAGCACTCGTCGCACCACATTGCCCACCACCATTTCCCGCGGCTGAGCCGCGACAAGCCGCCTGCCAACAGTCTGTACTCGCTCGATGAGCTTGACTGGGTCGGATGTCTTGCAAACCGAAACAACATGGCGGAGCAGATAGGCAGTTGCGGTGGCACATGATCGCGAATGGCGGATCTGGCGTCTTTTGAGTAATCTAACGGAAGCGATCTACATGTGAGCAATCAAGAATTCTGCGCCATCTGCGTCGCGGGGAGAAAGAGCAGAGGAGGGCGCACGAGATGAGATTCTCAATCGATGTCTCGACTGGGTTGGTCTTGAGAGACTTGAGGAAAGACCCTAGCCCTGGTGTCAGGGCAAGCGACGTTGACGGCATGAGAAAGTGGGATGTTTTAGCACGCTAGCGCAGGACAACCTGTTCACCGATTTAGCAAGCTATTTTTTGGGTGTCATGACGATCAAACGGACACAGGAGCCAGCGAACAAAGTTTTTACCTGGATAATCAAGTCTGGAACTGTGTGTATGCTAAGACCAGCCGGTCACAGTCGTCTCAAACTTTGGTGAAGATCATGTAAAGTGGGCGCGACAAAGCAATCGATTTTCTGCCGTCCAACGTTTGTCCGCTTCCCCACACTTTGGCTCCTCCGTCACTGCCGGGCTCCTATCGCCTTTCGACACTCCAGAACAATTACGTCTTTCTCTTCTTTTCTCTGATTTTGCATTTGGTCCGACTTGAGCTCTTGCAGCAATCTGGTCTGTCTTGCTGCTGCGACGTGATTTGACCCGGGGTCGAGCGCGGAAATACTTCCGAGGCACGGGTGAGACTTGCGCCTTGAGGTCCGTTTCAACAAGAGCTGAATTCAGCCTACTTGCAACCTGCATCACAGCCTCCTCCTTCTCTGAGGATACCCACCTGTCACTCTGAAGGCGATTTGCTGCTAGTGATTTGACCACTTGACTCATGACCAAACTATGTAGATTAGATTCCCGTCGCCCCTGTTGCCCATGAACTCCAACGGAAAATGAACTCTCTGAACATCCTATCGTCGCGGGTCATTGGGCAGTCCACCAGCTCTTCGCGCCCACGATCGCAATCACAGAGCGAAAAGCGGCGCAGAGCAGCACCTGGAGACTTTGACTTTAGCAAGCATCGGTCCTACAGCGAGAACAACTTTCGGTCAGGCTCTGTTGCCTCTGATCAGAGTTACAATCATGCAGCTCCTTACGTGGGGGATGACGCCTCCGATGACACAAACCAAGATTTTGGCGAAAAGACACCTTTGATGAATGGCGCGCAGACAGACGATGTGGTCACTTCCAAGAGTTCATGGCGCCTTCTCACGAAGCGAATTGTTGACGTGATGACCGAGACCATCCAATGGATTCTCTCAACGCTTGCGGCACCTGGTATCTTTGTTGCGCAATTTTTCCGAGACAACGACGGGCGCTTCTCACTATTTGCACCGGTCAGATGGATCTGGCGAAGACCTGTGGGTACACGGGAACGACCGAATAAAGAAGCATCACGTATACAAACCAGGCGAAGAAGTGGCTCGACTCGCCAGGTGAAGTCACAAGCATCGCGCGATTCCATCTACTCAAACACATCCGATTCCGAGGGCGACCATGGGTCCACTGGGGGCGGTACAGGGAGGAAAAAAGCACGATCAGTTAAGGGTCAGGCTCCGGGCGTGGACGGCACCCAGGACGAGCCCACCCCGCGACGCTCCATACGCATCAAGCTGCATAATGAAGAAGCGCTCAAAAAGCAAAGACAGCACCGACGGAATCAAAGTACAGACTCGGGGGAGCCCTCGCCCCAGGGTGCATCTCGAGTACAAGGCTCCGTCAATCTCGACAGTCTGAAATCACCTACTTCTCCATCGGTTCACCGCATCACCAAGTACCCCCATGCTCCAGCCCCCCCGCGTCCGCTGCTCCCACCACGAGTGCCTTCGTACACGGCGGCAACACGCAGCTCCAACCTTCCGCAAAAAACACTGGTTTTGGATTTGGATGAAACACTCATCCATTCACTCGCAAAGGGTGGTCGCATGTCCAGTGGACACATGGTGGAGGTCAAGCTTTCCATGCCTGTCAGCACGGCTCTCACACCCGGAGGTCCGCAAACTACATTGGGTCCGCAGCACCCGATTTTGTACTATGTCCACAAGAGACCCCACTGCGATGATTTTTTGCGCAAGATTTCGAGGTGGTACAAGCTCGTCGTCTTTACGGCTTCGGTACAAGAGTATGCGGACCCTGTCATCGACTGGCTCGAGCAGGAACGCAAGTATTTCCAGGCACGCTATTATCGACAACATTGTACCTTTCGCAATGGCGCTTACATCAAGGATCTCAGTTCTGTGGAACCGGACCTGAGCAAGGTCATGATTCTGGACAATAGTCCCATGAGCTATTTGTTCCACGAAGGTGCGTTTGGAGAACCTACTCACCGTTGGCCATTTACCTCCAAGATTGTCTCTAACACGTCCCTGTAGATAACGCCATTCCTATCGAAGGATGGATCAATGATCCCACTGACAATGGCCTGCTACACCTGGTGCCCATGCTGGAAGCTTTACAGTATGTTACCGACGTTCGGGCTCTGCTGGCTCTTCGCCGCGGTGAGACCGAGACATAGTTCCCGCTTGTTGATATGTGCTCTGCTGGCTCCCTATCCTTACATTGTAATTATGTGTGCACACTGCGAGTATCAGGGCTGCTTCTTTTTTTTCCCCCTTACTTTTCTTATCTTTTTTTTTTCTCTCTCTTTGATTTCGTGATCGATTCCTTTCGAGCGATCATCCCATTCATTGAATGAGAAAGTCAATTCAGATGAGCTCTGCTGGCTTTTTGATTGCCCGGTGGGGAGAGACGATACGAACGAGGCACGAAGCTACATACCATTCTAGCGCACTTTATTATTAATGACATTCCATGTCCAGTTTATACTGATAAAGATTCCTTTATAACAATCGACGGGATCTCAGAACGCCCCTTTTCCAGTTTCCATGTTCCCATCTCAATTTTATGGTCGTCGAGATACATGCAAATGTAATTGCCAGTTTACGGACTGAACGTCGGTCCGACTCTCTCCCACATCAGATAAATGCCACCGCAATAGATGGGCCATGGTTTCATGTGCAGTACGTGACTTTGGCCGAGACTGTCTTGTTCAGTCCTCGAATGAATTGGCTCAAGTCGTGCTCTGGGCACTAGCAAGTCTTTCAAGCTCTTAATGGTTCATGGGAAATTTTCACGTTTCTGGAAGGTCTCACCTCATCATTCCCCCGCAAGAGAAGTTTCCTCCAGTCTTGATCTTCGACGGGTTCACCAAATGTAATCCAAGACTCGGGTGTCCATTAGCGCTACACAATCCCGCAACCAGGCCGTTCCACACTCATCAGACTCAGGGTTGATGGTACTTTCACACCTTGAAATCAAACCTTTGCCTCTTGCTTCCACCGAATAGAACCTACCTGAAGGAGTACAGTTTGATCACTCAGAATTTCGACACGAGACATATGAAAAGACGCGCAATCGTCCTCTCTGCCTCCCAATGGCCTGCATCATCACTTGACGAGGGATTTTTCGGCAACATTGCAGACTGAGTTACATTCTCAAAGACTATTTCGATAAGTGACGTGTATAGATCGGTATACCATGATTGTAAATCGACACGACCCAGGTAGTATTGCTATTCAACCAGGTCATCTGGGAAACGCGGCTATGCAGAGTATACCTCTCACCTGAGGCACTGCTGCACGAGGGGGTGATTTCTAGTAGTTCATCCGCTTCATCATCTCTCTGATCCGGAGGGCACAATCACCTGGCCCACGGAGAAGAAGCCTCATGAGGAATGTCCTGCAAGCTTGCATCATTTCAGAGTCAAGAATCCATGCAGGCTAGGCGTCCCGTGGGGATCTAATTCCATTTTCGAACAGGGTTGACACTCACATTCCTCCCGGGTAACTTAAGCTCACCACTGATGGATGTCATGCCTGAGCAAGGTACTGTTGCAGCGGGGTGATGAATATCTTGATCTGAAAGAGCTTAATCGGATGCAACTCTTAGACTGACCTCCCCCATAGTCACTATACCTATCTTCACCATAGCCGCTCAGGAAAAACGCTCGAAAGTGGATCATACATCTTCGAAAGTCGGGGGCGTGATTGGCTTATTATCGCGCAAGGACGATCTTGGCGCTGCCTCTTCGGGGCGGTCCGTGTGTTGAATGGACACGAGGGATGTTGATCATCATCATCACGCAGTACAGCAGTAGATCATGGGACGTTTGTTTTTTGCATGTATGCTGATTGAGGAAAGTTGCAACCTCAGATCTCCATTCCAATTGCTTGGTTCCAATCCCAGGTATAGGTCAAATAAGAAAGTACAATGCACGTAGGCAAGCAATCTTATTTCTCTGTTGTCTCGCTTTCCAAGAGAAGAGACTTGCCCCACGGTGGAAAGTCAAAAAAAAGGAAAAAGAAGGGGAAAAAATCATGAAACAAACCACAGCGGTTTATTTTTCTACGGTACACTGACTGTTTGAGAAAGGATTCTCGGCTAAAAACCAAACCCAAAAAAAAGAAAGAAAAAAGAAAGAAAAAAGAAAGAAAAAAGAAAAGAAAAGAAAAGGGAGAGAAAAAAAAAACCTACAGAGACGGTCCAGAACAGAGAGTGGTAGACCGCTAGACTACTACTCTTTGTCTCCGTATAGACTCCCATCATTCCAATCCAACCTTACAGCCTGTGGATCTTGCAAGTTTCCGGTCTTGACAGTCTTTGCAAGACGCTATATGTGCATTGGCATCTGCATCTACCCGAAATCGTCAAGATATCTACACACTGCCATACATACGCCTACCGAGTCGAGAGTCAAGCGATGTATTCCATCGAGCACTTTGCACAGTGATCTGCCCAGGAATCGCCCCAAGAAGCGCCAACAGGTGCTTGCGCTCAATCGAAGCCGTGACGGTATTTGTAATTGTGACCCTTGCCACTCTCCCTTGAATTGGCTCGTGATTGTCAAAATTCACAGCAACAGTCGGCAGTCGATGCTCAATCAAACAGGCTCCTCTTCGCATGTGATTGCTCTTTGGGAAATCAAAAAATCCCCGAGTCCGGGTGGATGGGTGATTTGTTGAGTTTGGAGTCGTCGTGTAGAAGCTCGATTTGGATTAGTTGCTCCACATGTCAGACAAAGCTCCTCCATACCCGCGGTGGATTCTTTCCCAATTCACACCTTTTCTCAACGATTCTCGGTCCGATTTATCCCCCGGTGATCGGGGTCTTGGACTATCTCTTTTTTTTTTTTCATTTCTTTTTTTTTTTCTCCCAATTTCTTTTTTGATGCATTTGGTTTTCTTCTGAATGATAAGTGAATTTTTTCCGGGTTGTTTGTATTGACACTGGAAAGTTCGTATTCGACGAAGACGTATGATTGGTCCCCGGCATGACATTTTACCCATGTACGTGGCGTCCATCTGTGCAAGGTCAAAAAAAAAACCACAGACCCAAAAAGAAACCTTCGGTAGCTTCCATTCACCACAATTAAAGTGCTTTGATGATTTTCTAGAACAAAAGCAAAAGAATCGAGTCAAAAGGTAAAAAAAAAAAAAAAGTGTACGTTGGTGTGGGCGGTTAATGGGATCAGCAAATGCTCCAACCACTCAGCGTCCATCGGCCCCAAAAAAGGGGAAACGACGGAGTAGAGTCAAATTCCAACAGAATCAGCGGGTCCCGCCATGAGAGCTAGCGATTTAGACTCAAACTTAGAAGACCGTCGTTGCGTTGAAAAAGGGCCCTAAAAATATCCCTTTTGAGTCAAACGCGCCAAGACCGGAGACGCTAGTGTTGATTGTAGCGAATCTGGCAGACGGTTGTAGAGACCACTGCTCGGATTCTCCACAGTTCAATCTGAGAAATCTCAACGATTTTCTGTCTCGAACCAGGGGCCGCCAACCCTCCAAAGGGGCCAGTAATCGACGTGGTTGGAAGCGCAATGGATCAGTGGCCCGTCCGATACTTTGTATTGGTGCGTCAGATGGGACGCTGGATATTTCATCCACGGGAATATGCCGCGCCATAGGAAGAAGAAAACTTCAGAAAGGGGGCAATTCAAGGGCTCCGCAGAGGGCTCCATGATTTAGGGTCCTTTATCAGGAACCAATCATGGAAATCATGCTCCCGATGCGAGGTCTCTGCCATTCTGGGGACTAGGGGGAAAAGGAAGGCCAAAGACGAGAATTGTATTTGAATGTGCGAAGGGTCAAAAGGGTCCAATCTTGACTTTCTTCCCTTGTCTGTTCCCTGTGCAGTATCTATCAGATATTGAACATTCACCACCACGTCGCCAAAAAAAAAATCATCATGGCATCGTCCAAGGTTCAAACGGTCGAGCCGGTGACCTATCGCCTCAAGGCGGAGGCTCAGGTACGCGTTTGCTTTCTTCTTCCCATGTCAAAAAGGATCATGAGGAGATGGGTTGGAGACTATTCTGGGAGCTGACGCTGACCTGACTCGGAAATTGTCATAGCCCGAAGAAATCACCTATGGATTCTTGAGAAGTAAGATTCCTGCGCACTGCTTCGAGCGGTCCGCGACCAAGTCTCTCGCCTATCTGGCTCGCGATCTCGTTTACGCTTCCATTCTCGTCTGGGCGTCCACATATATCGAGCTGTTGCCCGCGACTTGGATGCGCGTGGGGGCTTGGATCACGTACACCTTCCTCCAGGGATGCGTGGGCGTCGGTATCTGGATTCTCGGTCATGAGTGTGGACACGGCGCCTTTTCGCCATACTCGACGTTGAACGACGTGGTGGGATGGGCGACGCACTCGCTGCTCATGGTGCCCTATTTCTCATGGAAGATCACCCACGCCCGACACCACCGCTACCACTGCCACATTGAGAAGGATACCGTCTTCGTGCCTCCCACCGACGAGTACCTCAAGACCAAGGTGCCCACTCTGCTCAACAAGGTCCAGGAGCTGTTCGAGGAGACTCCCTTCTACAACGCTGCCGCGCTGCTGTCCCACCAGCTTCTCGGATGGCAGACATACCTGATGTTCAACGTCAGCGCAGGTCCCAAGAGTCTGCCGGAGAAGCCCACGGGGCCCAAGGCGCTCCGAAACAGCCACTTTGACCCTCTGGGCTCTCTCTTCACCGATTCTCAGGCTCACCTCATCGCCATCACCGACCTCGGCCTGTTGATCGTTGGTGGAACCCTGTACTATCTCGCGACGCAGATGGGCGCCTGGAAGATTGCTCTGCTTTACGTGGTGCCCTACTTCTGGGTGCACCACTGGCTGGGTAAGCAAACCTCCCTCTTTCCCCCTCTCTATCGACCCAAAACTGGTTTGAAAATCAGCGTGAGAATATGACTTGCTAACCCGGTGCACTGGTCTAGTTGCCATTACCTACTTGCACCACACCCACCCCACTGTGCCTCACTACGACGCCGATGCCTGGACCTTTGTCAAGGGTGCCCTCTCCACCGTGGACCGCCGCTTTGGTTTCATCGGCCGTCACTTCTTCCACGAGATCATCGACTACCACGTCGTCCACCACCTGTTCCCCAAGATTCCCTTCTACCACGCCGAGGAGGCCACCAACGCCATCGTCCCGTACCTCGGCGACCAGTACCACTTGGACGAGGGGATGTTCCTCAAGTCGCTGGTGGACACCTTCAACACATGCAAGGTCGTCTCGGACGTCAACTCGGACGGTGTGCTTCACTGGAAGATTCCCGAGAATGAGGCCAAGAAGCTGAACTAGACCGTCGATCTTGGAGCCGGCCGTGTTTGAGAGTTTTTTTTTTCTTCTTCATCTCTGAGCTCATCTTTCACATTCCCTGTCTTCCTCTCTCTCGCCCTCTCTCTCCTCTTCTGTCTCATTTTCATGACCCCCCCACCCCCCCCAAAAATCGCACTCGATAAGATTGTTCATAGAAATAGGTACTGAGAAACAACAAATGAACCTGCATTTGTACACACAAAAAAACTATATGTCCATTTGAAACCACGTCAAAGCTTACCAAGCAGATGATTCAGTGCCTGCCTGGGTCACATGAATTACTTGACACGTTCATGGATCACTACGATCTCTCCACGGAGCTATTGCGAGGCCAGTCGTATCTCCCTGACCAAGGCTTCGACATGCTTGGCCACGCCCCAACTAACCTTGAACCCACTGGCGCCCGCTCCATAACAATGAATCAGAGGTGTCCCTCCCTCCATGGTCTCCCTTTCTAGACGCAACCCACCGCGTCGCATCGGACGACGAGCAACATACACCTGTCGAATGTGGAATCCATGAGTATTGGCCGTCGCCGAGGTGTTCTGGTCATCCACCATTTCAGGATAGATGGCTGCAACTCTTTTCAGGATCGCTTCGGTTGCCTCATCCGAAATATCTTCGGACCTGTTCAATGTCAGCAATCAACATTTTCCCTCTTCCTACACGCCTCTCACCCTGGAGAAACCCCCACAAAAAAGTGGGATGAAGAATGTGGATGTGCACTCACCAATTGCCCGGCTCTTTCGTACCGCCAATGACGGTCCCTCCTCCCAGAGGCCGAGGCACAATGACCGTCGACGAACCATCCGCCCAGTGATGGCTGATCGTCCGATCACACGGATTCGACACGATGATGAACTGTCCGCGCGACGGAAACGAGTCTGGATCATCAATGCCCCGACCCGTCGCATTGATCACTGCACGAACAACCTGCTCCTTCTCATCCGCTCGACTCTCCCTTCGAAACACAGACACCGCATCGGCCATCGACGTCACGCTCGCCCGTATAAACACCACCCCTTGCTTCTCAGCCACCCGACGACACCACTCCAGATAAAGAGGCGAATTCAAGATCCAGCCTCGGTAACTCACCCCCAAGCGAATTGGCGACTTCTCGCCAGCATCATGACCGCCCGCATTGGCAGGGTACTCGTCTGGACGGAGCAGTCGAAAATCAGGCCAATCAATGTATCCATTCTCCTTTGCTAGAACGATGTTTTCATCTGCCGAGTCAAAATATTCGATTGCCGGCACGAATTGCACACCCGCTTCGGGATGGGCTTCTGCAAGATGCTCGAGTTCTGTGTATGTTTCGCGCATGAGTTGCTGCTCGAATTGGTCCGCGGCGGTTTTGGCGGGGGATGGACGGAAGTGCGCACCCGCCCAGGGAGAGGCGTAGTCGATGGAAGTGTCCCCGGGCAGATCGCGTGCGATGACGGTGACTTGTTCGTGTGCACTGGAGCGAGAGAGTTGAATGGCGCAGCTGAGTCCTAAGACGCCGGCGCTGTGGTCCTGTCAGTTGGTCTTGTTGGTGTTCGGGAGGGGGGGGGGGGAAGTTGTTGAGTGACTGTATCTCGTTAGCCTACTACTTACCCGACGATGAGTACGTGGTTTGAGGCCATTGTTGAGATGGTGCTTCTTCTTCAAGGTCACAGGTGGAAATGTATGATCTAATTCCACAGTTTGTTCAGCGTCGAATCCAGATGGTAATTTTGCAAAAAAAACAAACAAATATCGATGCTTTACCCGGACCCTTGCCTCCCGGATTGGACGAGTGTGACTATCCTCGTGAGTCATTCGCCGGCCCATGCCCGTAAGAAGGATACGTCCGTTTCCATCTCGGTGAACTAAAGTTGAAGTGATCAGCTATTTGTCGTCATTCCTGAATCCAAGCTTCGTAGGATTGATTCTTTTGGGGCGATGCATATTTCGAGTCGTATAACAAATCGCGTAGAGAGAAGATGACGAGAACACAAAAAACCGGAACCCTGGCCATACAAATGGCTCACCGTGTTTGAGTTTTTAGGAATATGCCATTGATCGACATTATACCATCCTTCTTCAAAGATGAAATAAACGAGCCCTTGGATTCATCGAACAAGTGTAAGCTTGAGAATCGAAAACCTTTGGTCTATTGCCCGGTTCGATGGCTGTCGGAAACGATACTCTCTACCAGCGGCTTCTCGACGGATGATATTGTACTCTCTGTCCTATCAAGTCATCTTCAACCGAATGGCACTTGGTGCACGTGGAAAGCTCATGGTAAGTTTGTTTTTTTCTTGTTTTAAATAATAGTAAAATTCAAAATGAACATATCAGCGCACTGACAGCAATTAAGAGCGATGCGGCTCGCACTTTTGAAGCCATGATCCTTATCTTTGATTACAGCCTTTTTTTTTTTTTTTGCTCCTACGTCTAGGAGCGTTCGATCCGAAGAAATGTCTCAATAATCAAATCTCGAAAATACTACTATCTGTGCCATGTGCGAAAACAACTCCAAGGTCCAGTCTTTCATGGCCGTGGTAGCCTTTCTTCGATGGCTCAGACCTCATTCCCGGCCTGGACCGGCGGATCTGTATTCCGACATGTACCAAGCTATCATGATGACGAGCAACTTGAAGGCTAGATTGTTAGAGTACAAGAAGCACCAAGACCTTAGAAAAATGGATTAAAGAACGCTCTAACTCGACAACCCCCTCTGCCCTCTGCTCTTAAAAGACGAACCCAGCTGCTGTCTCGATTCCTCCCCCCCCCCCAACCTAGTACTCGAGACAACCCTCATTTCCCCCAGAACATGTATCAACTCATTCTGCATGCTCTCACTTTCCCACTTACTTTTCTCCCAGGTCCCCACACTCTCAACACTGCACGATGCAAATCCTCCCCACAAAGCGACAGCTGGCCCTCCCGTGATGACTGGCATGCTTTGAACAGGTCAATTGGCGGGTGTCTTTTGCGCACTGCCCCTGCCGCTTCTTCCTGCTACGAGGGTAACCCCCTAGGCTCGCCGCACAAGTGCTCCGAGGTGAAGGAGAACTGGAAGTATGGAGCATATCATGCTCACTGGCCGGAGAGTATCAGCTATTCCATCTTCACTAATAATTCGTGTATCCCGCCGGGAGGGAACGGGTACGATGAGAGACGGGGATGTACTATTGGTGCATTGCCTCAGTATATTGTCAATGCGACGGAGGAGTATCAGATTGGTAAGGCGATGGCTTGGGCGTCGGAGCGGAATATTCGGATTGTGGTCAAATCGACGGGTCATGATTTTAATGGAAGGTATTGCGCGTGTCTTGCCCCATTCTCTGTCTGACCCTGATGCGGTGCAGATGGGAAAGAGAACAACTATGGAAAAAAAAAACAAAGTTGAATATGGACATGACTGACTGGGCGGAAATCATTATAGAGCTACCGGAGCATACTCCCTGTCGATCTGGACTCACAACTTCCAAAATATCGAGCACAAGTCGGACTGGCAGGTTCCGGGCAGCAAGCACACTGCAGATGTCCTGATCTGCGGTGGTGGGACCGTTTGGGGCTCGGCTTATGAAGCTGCATACAAGGCGAAGAGGACGCTCGTCGGTAGTGAAGATGTCACTGTTGGTCTGGGGGGTCAGATCTCAAATGGAGGGCACGGTATCTTGTCCATCCATCACGGTCTTTCCTCGGACCAGGTCTTGCAGGCTACGATCATCACCAGCGAGGGACGTCGACTGGTGGCCAACGATGAGCAAAACCAGGATATCTTTTGGGCTCTCCGAGGTGCCGGTGGTGGTCAATTCGGAGTAATCACTGAATACGTGCTGGCCACCCACCCTCTTCCCGAGAATGTGGTCAGCAGTGCGGTGACGTTCCATTCTCGCGACACGTCGCAGATGATGGAAGACGCATTATGGGCTGGATTCGCCGAATTTGTCTCGCAGCTGCCAGACCTGGCAGATTCCGGCATCACAGGCACGGTGGATGCCATGACGGGAGAGATGGCGATGAAATATCTCCCTATTCCTCGAAATATCTCCGGTCCAGCCGTGACGGCCAAGCTTGTTGCATTCAATACCACCGTCGGAAGCATGCGTCACAAGCTCAGACGACTGGTCACCCAGCTCCACAATGCCAGTGGAGGAAATCTGAGTCTGACGGTGACTGAACCTTTTTCCGAAACTTTCTGGATGTACAGCAAGCCGAGAGTACTCACTAGCACATTCGCAGGGGCATCCCGCTTCTACACGGGACGACTCTTGGGTCGAGCTGAACTTTCTGACCTGCCACGCGAAGATCTCAATCGCCATCTTCGTCGAATGTTTGCTGCCGAGAGACCGGAGGAAGGCACGCTGCTGCGCTTTGATATCCAAGCTGGACCGGGAACACACAAGGTTCCAAAGGACCGATGGGCCAGTGAGAACTGGTCCTGGCGAAACGCATATTCACTGACCATGGCGTGGGGAGCCCATATCAACTCAACCCAAGATCCCAGCACAGCGTTGCAAGCAGCAGCCAAGTGGTATGAAAAATACAAAGAGCCCGTGTGGAGGGAATGGGCGCCCAGTGCCGGTGCATATATGAATGCCGCCAATGGGCTCAGTAGTACCTGGAAGCACGACTTTTACGGCGACAAGTACGAGAAATTATTGAAGATTAAGACAAAGTATGACCCCAAGGAAAGTTTGTGGGTTATCAGTGGCGTCGGAAGCGATAAGTGGAATTATGACCTCCACAGTGGCCTGCTGTGTCGCGTGGATTAAAAGTATTGTGAGGGGGGGGAGAACAGCAAGGAAGATCGATGGTGAACTCTCTGATGTTGTGATGCTGAGAGCTCTCAGGTGCAACTCTATCAAAAGTGGAAATTTCCAAAGAGACGGGCTGATGTATCTCATCTCGTCCCTGCAAATCAAATTGTGAGAGTGCGTTTTTTTTTTCTTTTTCGCGCTTTTTTTCGACATTGGATCGTAGACGCTTGGAAGCTCTCCACATGGAATGATCACGTCCGAGATCAGACTAGACCGCGGATTTAATGACTGCATGAGGGCTGGATGCCTTGCCTTGTGGACTACACCCTCTACGCCGCTGCTTCATTGATCTTGCGTAGACTCTTCAAATCGTCATCTTCAACAAAGTTTCATGTCTCCTACGCCCGAAAGATGCTGTCCCACAAGAATCGTGCCCCAGGATAAATTCGACAATACTAAATTTCTCTCGGTCTCAAGCAGCGGCTGGCAAAGGGTTGCCAGAGAACGTAGGGAGACACGTGAAACGAGTAGATGCAGCACTGCCAGGAAAGCACACTCGAAAGCTGTATGATCGATTGTCGTGGAAGGAAGGAAGCGAGCGTGCTGGCCCAGCTCCGGGCTGGCATAGCCAGACTCAATAGCTATCTCTACCGCATCAACGTTGCAGACACAAACCAGTGTGCATGTGGACAAGCATGAGAGACCGTGGTCCACTTCCTCTTTCGATATCGGAAGTCGACCACACAACGAACAGCCCTATTGCAATGTAGCTAATCCCACCGAGACAATCTCTCCTTCTTTCTAGGAGGGAAATCGCGCTCTGCTAATCAGCAATGGACGCCAAACTTGGAAGCTATGCGAGCCTCAATACGATTCGCAATCACCACGGGCCGACTTGACGCCACCTACCCACGTCGACCAACACAATGACACCATCCTCACCAACCTACACCTACCACCTTGTGCCAAAGATGGCGGACGCGCTTCAACTGCCGAAGATAAGATGTTGAGTACGTGAAGAAGCGCCTTTAAGCTAGTCTACTAACCAAATGACTAACCCACGAGGATCCTTATAATATTGATAGCTGAGATGACATATACGGCAAGTGTCCATGTATGAGCCTGTAAGGCCGTTTATTACATGTTTCCAAGGGATCTAAAGTGGATCCTCTTCCAAAGGTGGCAGCTGAATATTCTTACCATCGCCCTTGCTGATTTCTATGGACTCCAAATCAATGTCGTGTAGGAGACGCATCTAAATTGGGAACCCCGGGATATCTGTTAGCTTATGTACACTCCCTTCCATAGCGTGGAACAGGTATTTTCTATTGATATATAGATGGCAAGCAATGAGTGAACCGTTCACTTACATTAAGAGCACATTGACCATATCTGAACTTTGGATTCACCGACTTGTTGTAAACATTGGCACCGCAGATTCCGCAAAAAAAGATCTGTATAGTATGCGAACCAAATCGATATTCCTGAATCACAGTAGTCATTAATATTAGCGACTTTTTTGGGTAGGTCTAATGTTTTCGTGGATAATATTGAAAGGTCAGGTATTATGATTGAGTCATACCTTGAGCAATTTTGTTCCTTGGTGAATTTCTATATCATCCACAAACGTAAGTAGACTGCCTGCAATGTGGCAATAGCTACCTAGTATGGGTTTCAGTCTGGCCGTCAATTGCATAATGTAACCAATTTGTAGGGCAGGGGAAAGAGAGTATGCTGGGGACGGGACATTATGCATGCGTGTACATACAGTTGCAAGAAACTACTTTCAATTGCGACGGCGGAGACGGTAGCTTTGCAGAGAAACACACAGCCTTGCAATGGCAAGTTCCCTCGTAGAGGGCTTCTGTAAAATGATCCATAGAGCCCTGTTTCTTGGAATCTTGGATGCAGACGCCTCAATCTCAATTTTCTGAGTGGTAGATCTTTCTCTTTCTGTTGTACTGGATTTGTACTAGAACAAGATCTGGATTATAGAGTCAGACTTGAGAGCTGGGTGTGGGAAGTGCCCTGCGGAAATTCAATAGGTGTGAAGTACATGACTTGATTTAAGCCATACCTGAACCCCTAATTATAGACTGTGAAGCCAAAATCGTTGAGATTGTTGGGTACCGCTCGTTGAGACTAAACGGTATTCGGCTTGATTAATGGACCGACTCGGTGGGAATCCAAGTCGTATACACCTTCAAGTCGGCAAGACCTTGGCATAGAAGGTTTCACCAAGTTATGTGGTCAATATTGTAGTTTACATAATCGAATAAAATGATCAGTAATCATCCCGAACCAAGTTTGCCCAGTCAAACTTGACTGTTCATCAGCTGCGAAAATCGACCAAGACCATAAATTAACAAGTATGGATCCGGAGCCCAGCAATATACATGTACGCCGAGGACTTAGCATTGCTGGTGTACACACATCCGCTGTAATGAGAGGAGTTCCCGGTGCTGACAACATCGCGACGGAAATTGTTGCGTATAAGGTAGCTTACGCCTCCACTGCGGCACAAACTACAGCTACCCAGGCCAGCGACCATCTCAAAACACTCTCCGAAGATTTAAACTTGCATCTTCCCGCATGTTATGCTGTCGGGTTGTGAGGCTACAGTCAGGGTGACTACAGCACGGGTTCCTTTAAAAACTGCTCCAAGCCGACTACTTCTTTTTCATTTGACCTGCAGGGGATCTTCGCCTCGGTGTCCGAGGACAACTACCATCTGTGAGAGATTTGACTTCTAGACATAGGCCGAACTTATTCTCGCTCGTGACCGAACCTTCCATGGGCTTGTTAAGAAGCTATAATTCATCATTTAGTAAGGAACTAGAGTTTTGCCCTTAGAATTAACAAGCCTCTGGGCCCAAAGACAGCCCGAAAATACATAGCTACCATAGACATTAAGTTACTTCAGGAAGCCAGAAGCCCCAACATGCGGCTGAGGTTGTCATAATCTGATATCTGGTCAGATGCAAGGGCTTTGACGGGGCTCATATACTCGCACAGTGGCTACAGACCACTGCATAGATTCTCCGTTGCGATAGAAGACTTCATTGACGAGATTGAATCCGCTGCCACACCATGCGCCTACCACTGGAGCTACCCGCGAAAGAGAAATACAAGGACGTATCCCAGTGATTCCATATCATCTCTCCGCGATATAGCATCCCCTTGCTGACGCAAACGGGCTTGAAAATACAATAGAACTTTCAGCGCCTGCTAGCTGGCGAGGTAACGGTTGCAGTGACATCCCACCGTGCCGTTGCTCACTACTTTATCCATTTGGCCAAAAGGTCTAAGCCAAACCATGTGTTAGGATGGTTTGTCCTGCAACGGTATTTATAGACGGTTGGTCCCACATCCCGCATGTTCTCCCGCATGCGCTCTGGGACCACAGCAGGCCCTGAGTAGTAGTCCTGAACCCGATCAGAAGCATGCGCTTAAAAGATAGGTCATGGGCAATTTTTCGAGGTTGCGCGTCTCCGTGGAGAAAGTTTTTACTGTGTATAAATTTCAGTGTGGAAACCATCTGCTTTCCAATGTCCGTAATCTTTTCTAGCAAGAAAAAAAGCCCGCTACTTACCAGTCGCGGTCTCCCCAGTCGAACTTGCACAGCGTAGTGAAGAGTAGGGCCCAGCCGCTCCATAACCAGATAATATCGCTATCCGCAGGCATGTCCTCTCTAAAACCGGTGATAGCCGTGCTAATAAACTAATAGAACTTCTTGGCTTGGGCTCAATTGTCGGTATAGCTCGTATTCATGATAGAGGGTACTGCTCTGCGGACTGAAGAGCCCCGAGCCTCGCTCGGTCTTTACTATGACCTTCCCTTCTTGGATAAATCTTATCAGACTCAGATACAGAAGAGAACAGTGGTTAACAAACCTTAATTCTCAACCAGAGGGTTAGTGTCTGCACACACCATAGAGCGAATCACTTTGATCACATCAACTGAAGATTTTCCTTGTACAAATTGTATTCGTGACAGTGCAGTGTATTAGGTGGCCCGAGAGTCCGACTTGCTGCCTGTTTGACAGACTTCCCAGGCGGTCCTCCTGAACGAACCCGCAATTCACTCTAGAGAGCCATGAGTCGGTTGATTGACCAAGAATTAGAACGCCGCCAAAGGTGTGTTTCTCGCCTGAACGTGAGGTCAGGTTCAAGTCAAATAAGTCATGATTCGGGAGGTAGACCGACTAGATCAGACCAAGAAGTGTACTTCCGTGCCCTGGAAAAGGTGGAATTGCACCCCGAGTGCACAGTTCCCTCGGAAACTTCCTCCCCAAGGGTCCCCAAGGGTCGTGCGTACAGAATTCCATCGTCCATGCGAGATGTCTGTGTATCAAATCTGATCACAAATTTTCTAGCCGATGACTGCTCCGCAAGCTTTTCCTATTTCTCGGCTTTCTCATCGGCAAAAATCCACACCTAACGCCTGGATGAGCTTTGCGGTGTCCAGTTCATGGTGTTGGATGCAGATGGCTTGAATCTTCACACCTTGGGTCGCAAGGCATACGACTTGACAGGCAGAAGCTTAAACTGCTTTGGGAAGCCAGTCTGAATCTCCGCCTTGATGACCGTCATTCCAGCCTCTTCAAAGATTTGCTTGAATTTGGCATCCGTCCGAGTGACGCTGCTGTCCTCATCATCATACATGTCTTGCTCGTTGGGCGAAGTGGACAGATTCTCTTTCACCACCATTAAGCCCGTCTCCGTCAAAGCCTCCCGACACCGAGAGACATACTGAACGAGCTGCGCGTCTGTGAGATGACCCACGCACCACTGGGTCCAGATCAAGTCGTATTTTTTCTCTGGATACCAGTTTTCCAACCCCACGGTGTAAATGTCACCCACCACACCGTCTTTCTTGAGCGGTCCTTCCTGCAGCACCTGAGTAAATTTGGGCACTGGCTCAACCGCATCGACCACAGTGCATACATGACGGAGAAAGCCTTCCGTCACACGCCCGACACCGGCGCCGCAGTCCACGCCCTGGCGGAATTGCCCACCAGACGGCACTGTGGGCAGGAGTCGACGAACTTTGCTCAAAAAGTTCTTGGATCCTTGCAATTCGATGCGCGAATACCACGGATACTGGCCCAGCATGCCAAGCATGTTGCTTGACGTACTGGGGAGGCTACTCCAGTACCGAATGGATGCAGCGTGATCAATCTTGGAATCAGCCGGGACTGATGAACCTAAGATGAACTCATTTTGATGTTCCATATCTTGAGACATGACAGAGTTGGATTTGTGGAATAATGCTCTGCAGTTGTCGGCTTGAGAGTTTTTTTTTTCTCTCCTTTCTTTCTTCTTTGAATAAGTGGGTATGATGGTCTCCGGACTTGCCCTTTGGGTGCAATTGCCTTTTGGTGCCTCAGGTGCTAATTTAGTGGGTCGTCTCTCTCCGCTGGGGGACTTTGCCTCGTCACGAGATTCATGGTGATTAGGTAATCACAATTCACCTGATCGGCACAGTACTTGAAGCCACAAGTCACGTTACGAGATCAGGTGCGCGCTCTGCAGATGTCGAGGATCGACTCTTCTGGGCTGGAATTGTTACTCAGACAGACACCACAACCTGGCGATGACAAGATCATTTTAAGTTGTCAGGTATTCTGCTCTAGTAATCGGTCTCCCCGTCTTTGAATTCATGTTGACCACAGCTGGAGCGATGCTTCCAGGCTCAATCTATTTCGTTTTTCATTTCTTGATGGAAGGCCTTGAGGGTGAACCTGCGCCTGTAGGTCTCGACATTAACCACGTCAAGTAGATGCAGAATCATGTACAGTTTAATAATCTACCGGTTATTATCCGTTGTTCTCTCTTCCCTTTTTTCTTTTTTCAAAAAACTAGCGCTTGCGCATGTCGGCCACCTCCACATGCAGCGCTCCCCATGACCCCAAAGTCTGGCCGCTTCGATGGGCGGGTCCCAGCCAGCCGACCTCGGGGGGCAACTGGCCCCTCGGACGACTCTTTGTCGATCTGGAGTTGCAAGCACATCTGCGCATCTTGATAGTTGGCAATCGAGACGACGCCATGGTAGACCAGCAGGACTCTTGGGACCTCCATTCATATGAGCTGGACGCGACTGTGCAGACGTATGGAGACCTTGAACATGTATCACCCCCAGGTGAGTCAGTTGCGTTGCGTGCGCTTCGGAGATGGCCGAAACGAGTGATTCTGAGCAGCGGTCAAAGACTGATGTGAGTTTGATTATTTCTGAAGTCGACAACACGTTGAATGATCCACTATTTTACGGTCATGATCAAGATCAAGCTCAAGGCCAAGGCCTGATAGGCAGAGAAGGAGCATACATACATGAGCGCAGCCTTGGCTCGACGCATGTCTCGCCCATCGGCAATGACGCTCCCCAGCTCTTACCTATGTCAGCGTGGAGGCAAAGTCCTTCTTTATCGGAGAACTGGGATCCGGTGGACTTGAGCTTCTTCGATTCCAATTTCGATGTGAACGGAGGTCCTTCTTCAGAACCTTCCAATGTCGCCTCTGGACTTGCTGGATTCTCCTACCCGGTAACTCCACCTTTGCCTCCTCCCAGCGGTGCTGAAGCCCAGACAACGGAACAGAGTAAAGTATGGGGCTTGCCTTCTCTGAACAGTGGTACCGCATCCGAACTCACGGATGTAGTGCAAAATGAGCACCGTCCAGTACCAGCTCGATCGACAAGTCGTCCCTTGGGTCTTCCCAGAAAGAGAAGTCGGTATTCACTCTCCAGGTGGCGGCCACGAAGTACCGGATCATGTACTCCTATCAGCCCGGGCTCTCAAGATCCAATGCGGAGATGGCAAGAATCTCCCCCGGAAGACGAACCGGCATCGTTGTCGGCGATCATGCGCGCCATCGACGACTCCAGGGATTTGTCGACCGACTCAGTAGATCAGGGGTCTGCGCTAGAGTCCTTCCGCCATCATCGTCGACCGGCTTCGATCGCCAGTTCACGAAGCGGCACCAGCGTGTCATCATGGCAGTCGTCAGTCTCGACGCGGTCGGCAATATCCGCGTCGTGGAATTCCCAATCTCATGCAGCGGGCCGCAAAGTTAACAAGGGGAGAGGGAAAGCCAGAAAACCGAGTGGTCTGGACACCGAGCGGATCTTTTGCTGCACGTTCTGCTGCGACACTTTCAAGAACAAGTACGATTGGTCTCGGCACGAAAAGTCTCTGCATCTGAACTTGGGAGGCTGGGCGTGCACACCGCATGGCGGTACTGTCTGGTCTGCCGTGACCGGGAGGCTACAATGTGTCTACTGTGAAATGGAGGATCCTACGCTGGAGCACCTTGATAGACACAACCACTTTCAATGCTCTAATTCGACCCACTTGTTTCGTCGCAAAGACCATCTGGTTCAACACCTCCGACTTGTGCATGCCCTCGATACCTTGCCTCCACTGGATGACTGGAAAATCCCCGGTCCACCGATTACCTCACGGTGCGGCTTCTGCGACCACAGAATGGAAACCTGGGATGAAAGAACCGATCATCTGGCAGCTCATTTCCGACAGGGAATGACCATGAAGGACTGGCACGGTGAACATGACTTTGCCCCGGAAGTGGCTGCCAAAGTCATCAACTCCCTCCCACCGTATCTCTTGAGTTGGGAATCAAACACGATAGTGCCTTTCCGTGCCTCCGACAAGACAGCGCAGGATCATCTCGACCAAATCTCCGCCCGGGTGAATTCGATAGCTGCTCGAAACACCTCGTCGCAGCCCGCCGCATCATCCGCGGTGCCGGCAGGTGATTCCAAATCACCTATGGGGGATGAAGCAATGGTACCCCTCGAGACTTTCACGGGCATTTTGACTCAACATCTCAGCCGCTATGCTCGCCAACAAATGAGTATGGGGATCATCCCCACGGATGAAATGTTTCAGCAAGAATCCAGACGACTGCTCTATGACTCGGAAGATTCATGGAATCAATCGATCGCTGACAATCCCGCCTGGATCTCCTCTTTCCGGCGGCAACTCCAGGTACAGTCAGGGCCCTTGTCCAGTGTTAGTCCCGATCACTTGGATATGTCAATAGTCGATTTGGGCACGGGCACGGGTACAGAGCAAGCTCAAGACTTACCGTGAGTACGAGTGGATCCTCCTTGTGGAGATGCGGATGTAAGAAGCATTTTGAATCAAGTTGTACGGCCCATCCATTCTATCCTGTTCACTACCAAAAGACCGGGCATCGAACCGAGGCAAGCATTTCCTCCAAAAAATTATATGTCGCATCTTGTTGATCAAAGAGAGTCTTATTCGCCGCTTGAGTCAGGTCTCAAGGGCTCTACTGCGCTCCCCCATCGAAATCGCAGAGCCTGAATCGCCCACAGACCACCAGATTCATCATGCGCTCTGACTAAGATCTGTAGATCGGCCGAATGGGAGGCACACTACCCTCCCCAAAAAATCAAAACGAGTGTCTCGCCTTGGTCCTCCGGATACTTGGATTGGGATCTCGGGAGAAGGATGTGGTCATACGGAATTCATCGTGCGCGGTTACACAACCGAGGAACCAGAAGCTCCATCTGGGCCGTACCAGACCGCATCTTCAGGATCTTCAACGGCCTTTTCGGCCTTGACTTGGACTGGACAGAACCAACGAGGGGGTTACGGTGAATGCTTGAATTCTAATATGTGTTACACGTCGGAGAATGAAACGAGGAAATCTCCAGATGAATGATTACTCTACGTGCATGACTGAGTCCGATAATCCCGTTCATCCTCTACCGAGATCCTCTCGTCGTAGATACACACGATTGAAGCTGAGCTGAGGTGTGTTGCATAAAGAAGAAAATCAGAAAAGCCCCTATGAGAAATAAGAGACCCAGCTTTAGAAACAGAGGTATATATCTATCCAGAAAAAAAATCGCACAACCCATCAACTCTTCTCTTCTTCACACTGATATCCTCAATCCAATCTCAACCCAGAAACCCACCTACACCATTCTCCATCCAAAAATGAAAACCTCCATCCTTACCCCCCTCACCATCCTCTTCTCCCTCGCCCTCGCAGGAACCCCAGATAATCCCCAAAACATGACCCCTTGTCTGGTAAGCCATACAAGCTGTTTTTTTCGGCACAATTTCAAAAGTACCCAATACCAATGTATAAACTAACTCGATCCAATCCCCCCCAGCTCAAATGCAACCAACAAGCCGCCGAACAAGTCGGCTGTGGCACCTATCTCAATACGGACTGTACTTGTCCGAGCGATCCATTCGTCGTGGCGCTAAACACGTGCCTATTTGCGCACTGCGATGCGGCCGATGTTGAAAGTGAGCCCCCCCTTTTTCTCCCCCTTTGTTTCATTTGGAATCTTAGACTCGGGAGATGGGAGACACTTTTTTTTTTTGAGTTTGGATTGCTAATGCCGTTTGTGTTTGAAAATTTGCTGGATTTAGTGTCCAAGGTGTTGCATGTGAAGATTTGTCATGGGGATCCGGTGCCGTGATGGGAGAAGGATCTGGATGGAAGACGGGATGAGATTGGGATGGTGGGTGGTGGGGAAAGGAGGGGATAGGTAGTAAGTAGGTGGTCAAGTGGCATCGCCGAGGTGTTGCATTAATGAGTGGCTCGAGTTTTAAGAATGAGATTGAGGGTTTATTTTTTGGGGAGATACATGTGTGGCGAGTAGAGTGCCTAGCCTAGATCGACGAGTCGAGATATTTACCGGGGCGAGGGAGTGTAAAGTCTACTTCTTAGGTTGGAAAACAAAGACCTAGTACGTATAAAAAGGCGGAGAGAAATTGGACAGATCAAAGTGTTAAACTTGATTTGATTGTAATGCAAACCGCATCGTCTATATTAAGTTAAAAATTTTGACAGTCAAGAACTCGGGAGGTGCTCCGTCCGGCGAGACTCGACTCCTTGGTGATGATGATCATCATCATCTGAGAGGCGCGGCGGGTGTGGAATTGCACACCATCCCGTCAGCCGCTGCAAAGAAGAGCAATGTGACATAAATAAGTAACGCTCGTAATATGTTGAATGGGGGTATCATAAGTCATGTTGAAATCGTAGAAGAAAAAAAAAACTTTGCGTGTCGTCGGATGAGCAGCCATGTTAAATCGGCTGCTCCCCTTTCTTTTGTGTGTTCCCTTTGTGTTGCTTTTGTTTTTATGTGTTGAAGACCATGGGGCAGATTGTGTTAAACAGCCGTCACTGTCTCCGTCTGGCCCTCACCAGTAGTCTTCTGGTCACCGGCTTCGTCGGCCGTCACTCGCACTTCGTGACTGTGCTCGAGTTCCGACAGGACGATCCAGGTGGGAATGATGGCGATCAGGGTGATGCCAAAGTTGAGTCCAATACTGACAAAGTGGTTTGCACCACCTTCCGACTGCATGGCCCAGGCGACGGTCTGACCCAAGGCTTCAAATCCTCGCAGGATACCGCAGTGGTAGGACAGCGAGGAGAGATCGGTGGTATATTGACCGATGAGCCAGTACAAGAATTGTTGAAAGGCCTGGCCACCAAAGGTCCAGAAGAAGACGAGGGCGTAGGATTTGCCGAATCCACCGGTGAACCAGTCAAAGACGGGGGATTCGGGGGCATTGTAGAATTGATTCTGGAGGATGGAGGCCCAGATCCACGTGCCGGTCAGAATGGTGACGATGGCGACGAACGCGATCTTGGCACGGGTTTTGATGTGGATGCCTTGGCGATCGAGAAGCCCCGCGATGAGGAATGAGGAGGCGATACCGGAAAAGTTGGTGAAGAAGGAGGAGAAAGCACGAGCACGCACGGTGAAGTAGGTGGTGAGCCAGGTGCTGAGGAAGCCGTTGTAGAAGTAGCTGATGAAGAAGGATGGGAGGAGGAGGAGGATGCGACGCGTGGCCAGCAGCGAGACGGCCGCCTTGAATTCGGCAGCCCAGGTGGGCTGCTTGTGAACGAGAACAAGGGTTCGGTCTTTGCGCTGGACCTTCTCGGCGGGACTCAGAAGAAGGGCAATTGGGAAGCCCAGACACATGATGACGATGAAGACAATGTACGTGCTGGAGCTGATGGAGCCCTTGCTGGACGTCTGTGCATTCAGGCCGAGGTTGATGGCACCTCCGACGATGGGACCGGCAGCTTTGGCAGTTTGCCAAATTGCTAAGGAGAGAAAAAAAAAAGAGACTGTCAGAGACATCACTCAATTAAAATTGGGTAGGATGATTGATCGGTACTTACCCAGGTAGAAGGCTCGCTCATGAGGGCTGGGGTATCCGATGATAATGGCTGCTTCGGCGGCCCAGAAGAAACCAGCCGAGATACCACACAAGGCACTTCCAAAGAGCATGAACCAGGTGTTGGCCGAGTAGTTGTTGGTGTACAGACCGGCACCGTAGATGGGATAGCCGATGGCACCCAAGGTCAATCCATAACGCAGACCAATACGATTGTTGATCGCTCCCGCCGCCACGCACACAATGGCAAAGAGACCGTAGACCAGCGCATTCGCCGCCGACACTGCGTACGGCTCTGCAGCACCACCCGCACCCAGATTGTTCAAGGCATCCCACATGCCCGGAGCCGTGAAGGATACACCACTGGCAATGGCGATCTGGAAGGGAATTGACCGAAAGATCGACCGGCGGGTCTGCAGCTGGGTTGATTCGACCACCGAGGGAGCGTCTGGCTCACCCGCCGTCTTGGATTCGGGACTCGCGGCACCCATCGTTGCGGTGGAAAGAGAGAAAGAGAAAAAAAAAAAAACAAGAATGCAGGTCTCACGATCCAGTCGCAATCACAAAATGCAGACAGATGGAGATGTCCCTGTAGGATTCCACCACGGCAAGGAAGAATTTGATAAGAAGGAAGAGTCAACTGCGAAGAAGTGGTTCGATGGTTTTGAAGACATGCCCTTTCTCCCATGATTCTACGGAGTGGGGCGATTGCGTGATTCCACGCTGATTCACACATTTGGAGCTGTTACGAGATGCCAAGTCCACGAGGCCCTGGAGAACCAACTCTCACTCGCTTGACCCGGGGCTTCATTGTGGAGTGGTAGCTTGGTATTCAAAGGTCCAGACACTGGAGAGTAAGCCTGACCAGTCGACTGTCAAAGACCGGAACTTGAAACGTGATACATGGTGGGCATTTCTTCAAAAGATCCGACGTACTGGTCGTCTACAGGCCCCAAAAAAAAAATATGAGATGCATCTGCGTCTGGTGATGATGTATGAGGAAGCCATGTGGCAAACAAGGTTAAAGTTTTTTTTTTCCTTTTCTGTGTCAATGGGTGGACCCCGGCCGCCTTTGTTGAAATTCTCTGCGCTGATAAGCGTCGAGTCTGTGCTTTTCGGGCCGAGTCTTGAGCCGATAGTGGAGATGACGGTGTCTCTCTCGTGAAGGGACATTCTCTCCATCTCACAGCTATAGCACATTCTCCAGCGCAAATATACTTGAGATCAACTTGCTTCTTAAAGTTCGTCTGGTATTCTACATTTGGTCGAACTAGGCATGGAAAACTACTTGGAAACCCGGTCATGAAATATAAACCTACTCTTTGGTAAATGAGCACGTTGATTTGTGTATAATCATTCTTTCAATCAAAATATTGCATTTCAATCCACCCGGTGATGTTGGCTTGAGTCTGAATTGATTCAACAAGCATCCCTTCACAGCCGAGTGGATGTCATGACCCTCCCGGGTCTGTATCAGAGATGGCAGGGTTATTCACAAACCAGTCCGCGGAAATCCCACAGAGAAATGTTCCATCCATGTATTCGAATCGGCAGACTATGACAAATGACAGGTCTAGGAGAAAAAGAAACAAAGATCTCCGGAGAGATTTTCAATTGAAGGGATTCATACCTAGAAACAGTCCTACTGAGCACAGATCGGGACGGGCAACATCAATGAGATCTGGAGGCATTTGCGATCCTGACATCGATGATAATGCATCCAAAGTCAATGGGTAGCTCTTGCCCTTCTGGGTTGTTTCTACAGCAAAGTGAGCTGAACAAGTGATGGCCCTCGCCACATTCCACTCATCTCCAAAAAAAAAAGTCACTGCCGCCCTGTGTGCGGATATCGTTGGAAGTTGGAGGTGTTTTCAAGGTATTCTATTCCAACGTGAAAGGAGGGCCGCATATCGAGACCAGCGTGTGGTGAGGATATGTAACCGGGTTCTTCACCCGATGGGCCTCTTTCTGTCCAGCTTGCCTTTGATAAAGCCGCGTCGCTGGGTATGACATCTTCCCTTGATTGCCAATAACCGCGCGGCCCAAGAGGGTTTAAAAATAATGAATGTATATTATTAAATCCTGAAATTCGAAGACATTAGATTCGAAAACGGGTCAGCCCGCTAGAGCACCCGCAGGGAGACATCTAGGACAGACGGGAGGAGGAGAGAAAGAGAGAGAGAGAGAGAGAGAGAGAGGTTCCGTTCCAACTCCATGACGTCGTGGGTGGAATGTACGAACATGCATGATGTCTACCGGCGTGAGACCGCTTGAAAGGTGTTTAATATCCCTGTGAACCTAACGCGGTACTTTGCATGAAGAAATAATGCCTCCCAAATCGAGAAGCATCGGCCGCGTGGCCTAGCCCGATCTTTTGTGGCCCGAAGACGGAACCCGTATTCTCCGTTGACTGTACTGAGAGATTTCAAATCTTTGCGTTTCTATACCTGCTGGTAACATCTCGATAACTTGAAAAACCAAGATTCTTTGGGAGGGAAAGAAAAAAAAAAGAAATAAGAAGAAAGAAAATTAGCCGCAGCCAGATCAACTTACTCGGGAGGACATTTCTACCGTTTGAAAAGTCTCATGTGGTTACTTTCTCCAAAGCGCAACAACTCTCCCTCTCATCGCTCATGATCGCCTAGCATTCGTAGCTACTTCCCTAAGAAGCTCTCTGCATCACGGCAGGGATCCACCATACATCGACATCGACCAGGAAGAGACGCCAAATTAAAACAGAACACCCCACCCTGGGCAATTCCAAATGTGTCCTCATTGAGCACCTGACGGGGAAGCCTTCACATACCTGCTCTTCTTCAAGACGGACTGTGTAATGTCTAGATCCCTCCCCCCAACCCACGACATCACATCATGCACACATGCCAGCGAACCTCAAGGCCCGGCGATGCAGACGCAATGAATCATCCGCACGCGCGGAATCGCATTCCGCTCCCAAACTCAATTTTCGGATCGCTCTGTGGGGTAACCCCAGAGATCTTCGTGGCGCAATCACCTCGACACGACTCTTTCGATGTATACGAGGGTTGATCGAGTGTGAACGGATCAGCCTGGGAGATGTCTGTTTTGCTTTGTTTTTTTTTTATTTCTTCTTTTCTCTTTGTTTTGATTTTCAGGACTTTTCTACAATTTTTTGAAGTGATATGATACCCTCGGGCGTATGCTTCAAGGTTGATTTTGCTGATCGGCCAGAACTGAATAGATGCCGCGGCTCCGCCGAGTCTCGATCGAGTCGATGCAATTGGAATGAGTTGCTGTTGCGCCTCCCTGAAAATGCGGCATTTAGCTCTCTTGGATTTTTTTTTTTTGGAATTTTTGACACATGAGTAAGGAGGGGGCGGAAAGCACCTGCAAGCCAAGAATTCTCGCCTCGATCTTTCTGGTGGGTTGGGCATCTGTTGAAACTTTCTTCCGCAAATCATCCACTACACTGGGGGCCTTGGGGGGGGGAGGAGCGGGGGAAAGATTTGACCGTGTTGATCACCGCGCGGTGGAGTGATGCGAGTGGATTCTAGCTGGTCGCACAAAAAAGAAAGCTGGGCACCGGACGTTCAGCAGAAGAGGGGAAAGGAGAAAGGGGGAGGGGATGAGAATGTACAAATAGTCGGTAGGTTCACTCGTGTCTGCGGTTAGGAGGTAACTTGTCATTGCTCTTTATTTCTGTCTACTTTCGATATTGACTTGACTTGGTGTCAGTAATCAACGCTGGACTCAAGTCTTTCTTCTCTATTCATCTCTTTCTATTATCTTTTGTCGACTCTACCAGTCAACTCAAACCGGAACCATGGGCTCACACGGTCCAGAACAAGACGCTGGGGCGACTCTCTGCTCCGTGGATGAGTTTGTAAACACCTCGTTTGATTATATCATTTGTGGCGGCGGTACAGCGGGCTGTACGATTGCTGCACGGCTCACTGAGAATCCAGATGTGACGGTGGGAGTGGTTGAAGCGGGCAAGTATCGCATTGGAGATCCTCTCGTGGATACACCGGCGGCATTTTTCCAGATGTTTGAGGACCCTGAATATGACTGGTGCTTGTACAGTGCACCACAGGTAAGAACCGGCGCATCAAAATCCCCGCATGAGCAAGAAAAAGCACAGGGGGAACGGCATCCTGACGTGAAAGGGTACAGAAACATAATCGAGGACGCGTTCACCATATCCCCCGAGGGAAAATGGTGGGCGGCTCGAGTGGTATCAACTATATGATGTATGTTCGAGGATCGACGCAAGATTATGATGACTGGGCGGAGCTGGTCGACGATGATGGCTGGCGGGCCGATATCATGCAGCAATATATGCGCAAGCACCAGGTATGCACCACTCTCGTGAGATAGTCTTATATAGCGTGCGAGGTTTTAGATCTGATTTGGTTCCGGGGTGGAGTTTAGACCCTCGAGCCCTACGATGAAGCGATTACCGATCGTTCCACAATGCCGTTCGTCGGTGAATTCCACGGCACAACTGGACCGGTCCGAACAAGCTTCAACGACACCGTTCTCCCCATTGAAACAGACATCATCAAAGCGTGTGATGAGACTTCTGGAATCACCAAAAAGCCCACTGATCCCTGGAGTGGCGATCACATTGGATTCTACCATACCCTCGGCGCGATCGTCCGCACCGGCCCCAACAAGGGAAAGCGAAGCTACGCCGGTCGTGGATACTACGAGCCCAACAAGACACGGCCCAATCTCAAGATCCTGTGCTCCGCCTTGATCAACAAGGTCGTTCTGGACGGCCACAAAGCCACGGGAGTGAGCCTCTCCCACGATGGCAAAGACTACCAAGTGGGCGTCAAACGTGAGGTGATTGTCTGCGGTGGCGCGCTCAAATCCCCCCAGATCCTTGAGCTTTCTGGTATCGGCGACCCAGAAGTCTTAGAGGCCGCGGGCGTTGACTGTAAAGTGGCGAACCGGGCCATTGGTGCCAATTTCCAAGACCATGCGATGACCTTTGCCGTCTTTACTACTCAGCCCGGCACCATGACGCTTGATACCCTCCATCAGGTCCCCGAGGCAATGCAGCAGGCGCAGCAGCAGTATGTCGAAATGGCCAGTGGCCCGCTAAGCTGTACATCCACCGTGCAGGGCTTTTTCCCGGCCAAGACCGTCATGTCTCAGAGTGAACTCGAGGCTGCGATCCAGAGCATTCGAGAGGTCAAGCCCACCAGCGATTTCCACCAGCGACAGTTGCAGCAGATCATCAAGCATCTCGAGAGTGACAAGTCTGCCAACATCCAGATGGTTCTGGTTCCGGCAACGGGCAACGTGGATGGCATCGAGCATCAAAAAGTCATCTTCCCACCCGCGTCGCCTGAAAATCCCGCAGGTGTGACATTTGCCATGTGTTTGCAGTATCCCGTCGCTCGAGGATACGTCCACATCAATAGTTCTGGTAAATCTCCCTTCACTGCACGACGGCGATTGCCAACCTCCCCGTCGCCAGCCCTCTCAAAACGCCAAAACTGACACCCACCTGGATCTTGTTTTCAAGGTGATTTCCTTACTGACTTGCTGATTCCCCCTCCAGATCCGTCTGTGCCACCCGTCATCCAACCAAACTACGCCGGCCACGAAGCCGACGTCGCAGTGCTGGGCGCCGCTCTCCGCTGGGCCGACAAGGTCCGCCACTCATCACACCTCAAATCCACCATCACCGGCCGAGTGGTCCCCGCGCCGAGCGTGGATCTAAACGATATGGCCGCGGCCAAGGAAGCTGTGCACGACGTAGTACTGGGTGAGTATCACGTCTGCGGGTCCGTCGCAATGGGCGACGCTCTGGACTCTCGTCTGCGAGTCAAGGGTGTCGAGGGGCTTCGAGTGGCGGACGCCTCGATCTTCCCGAACAATGTGAGCGGGAATATTGTCAGTAGCGTGTATGCGGTGGCTGAGAAAGCGGCGGATATGATCTGTGCGGATTGGGATTCTGCGCCTTTGAAGGAGACCGTGGTGTGATTCATGGTCAGGTCGGAGGTGAAGTGAAAGCTTCTATTGGCGTGGGCGGAAAGGCGGGAAGGAAATGTTTATATGAGGGGGCTTCCCCTCTTTTTAGGTACCTATGGACCTTTAAAGTGCTCTTCCATGTTTCTTTTTTTTCCAGATGAGAATCCGAGGGTCACTGATCCAGTATCGTGCACGTATGTTATGGGGACTGTATCGCATCGAGTTTTCGATCTAGGTTGAGTCTCTGTGTATTCATTTTCGTTCTGTATATGCATCGCTTTGGAGTGCTTTGAAACTGGCATTGCCATCCTTTGTCGAGAGGTCGGAACTAGATTTCCGACTGCAGTTTGTCGGTGGATGGTACTTTTGGTCTTTTTTTTCCCCTCGCTGTGCGACGGTCACAACCCTCCCTTTCTACTAGAGTCTAGTAGAGTGGACACAGGTCCTTGGCTGCATGACTCGGGTGGCTAAGCTATTTCGATGGCTTGCGACGGATCCACCGTTTTCCAATTCCTTCTTGGCGAGTCATGCTTCTCTCTCTTTCTCTCTGGACGGTGGACTTTAGAGAATGGCGTATGAATACCTTGGATAGTGTCCAGCGCGCGACAACATGATGCACATTCTGACTGATTAAACATGGGATCCTAAATATGAGATCCTGTCGGATAGAACAGATCGAACAAGAAGTGCATATTCTGTACTGCGTAGCAGAGCGATACCATTCTACCGTAGTGAGATGCACCATAATGAATCACAAGTTTTCAATCTCAACGAAAAGAACAACACACCCTCACACAGCGGACGTCCTCGTCTACCGTCCTTTCTACCCGTGACTAACCAGTAAGGACCAAATATTCAAGCACCATTTGCCCACCTTGGCTTTGGTCCCTCCACTGGCCGACTCCACGGGACTCCGCAGCAGGTGGGGGCGGACAAAGGAGGGAGAGAAAGGACGCGAGCCACGACTCAGTAGCGAAGTACTAAGCAGCTCGACATTTTCTCGCGAGAATCGGACAAGAAGCCCATTCTGCAATACTCATGATCGCAGTCTCATAAAGTTAGGCATCTCAACTGATCATATCCATGATGGCTTACGGGTGGAAAGTATCCGATAGGATCCTGCTCTCAGCCCTATGCAGGACATGGAGGGGGCCCATGCATCGCAGGATCAGACACGAGGTGAGCGATAATGCATGCAATAAGGGGATCAAGGTTTGGAGGCGGTGGTGATTCTCAGTCTCTCTGTCTTAGCTGTAGTTTCCTCTTGGTTTATGATGGAAGATTTAAACCGGGACTCCAGTGCTCCCCGTCTACAGGATGTAGCCTGTCGGCTGCCGCTAAATTTGAAGCTCAGATCCCGGTGGTGCGGCGCCGTTGGATGATGCGACATTAACCCGCAGGGCCGTCGGTGGGCTGGCCAGGCCGGGGTCTTGTTGGTGGGCTCATCCGAGCTAGTTTCGAGGCCTAAAATCTCTGTACAGCTTTTAGCCGTCTGTCATGATGCACTTGCGCCAATCCCAGTGCAGTAGTGACATGATTGTGAGTGCGTGGAGCGATCATGGTACTGTCCGAGAAGGACAGTCCATATGAGCAGAGGGGCGGGTGCTATTCATAGCTTCTTTGGTATGTGTGTGTGTGTGTTTCATTACTCAATAGTAGAATCGACAACGACCGCAGATTATGAGAGTAGACAGAGTAGACATCCATCCTCGGTTGTCTCACAGAACCGTTGCTGGTCCCAGTGTGCTGGTCTCAGTTCCCAACCGAGCCGACTGGCTGGTCAGGTGACTTTGGGGAAAAAAAAAAGTCTCACAGCAAATGGACGCACGTGCCGGCTGGGCTTCATGTGAACGGCCGAGCTACACCGCCCTAGTCCGGATGTGGACTAGCGGGGGGGCAGTGAGTCCGTCGCAAAGAAGCTCTCGAGTGTCGACGGGACGAGTCTCGACTGTGTCACCTGCCGTCATTGGGAGCTCAATCGGCTCCGCTCAAGACTGCCACGGGAATAGCTCAACTTCGCTTCGTTTCCACCGCGGTGCCGGACCTCGTTTCCAAATTCTCCTCCCTCGCCGTCAGATATTCTCACAAGCTCAACCGATCACAGGGAGTTTTTTTTTTTTTTGCTTCTCTGAAAAAGCATTCCTACGCGGCTTTTCCAGGACATCTCAATCGATTCCAGTCTTTGCCTCGTCGGTCCGGTCCATTGAAATTGCAACCTGTTGTGCAGATTTCCTGTTGCGGCAATTCAATCCTCCAATTGACACCACCCCGCCTCCTCTTGCCCATCTTCGTCTTCCTCCTCCTCTTTCAGCCCTCGTCTGAATCCTTTACCATGTCGAGTCAACCTCTGCTTCAGACCGCTCCTGGTAAGTCAATGCCCATCTTCCTGCCCAGTCGAGAACGCGGCAAGATCGTTCTTGATCCAGTTGCTTGCCGTACCATCACGTCGATTGCCAATTGCCCTGCACAACCGCCCCCAAAAGACAAACTCCGATGAACGAGAATTACCCTCCACTAACCCAGTTGTCTCTCTGTTCTCCTCAGGCAAGCGCATTGCTCTCCCCACTCGCGTCGAGCCCAAGGTCTTCTTCGCCAACGAACGTACCTTTCTCTCATGGTTGAACTTTACCGTCATTCTCGGCGGTCTCGCCGTCGGCCTGCTCAACTTTGGTGACCGTATTGGCCGCATTTCCGCCGCCCTGTTCACCATCATCGCCATGGCGGCGATGATCTACGCCGTCGTCACGTTCCATTGGCGTGCGCAAAGTATTCGTCGCCGGGGTCAGAGTGGATTCGATGACCGCTTCGGTCCTACCGTCCTGGCCATTGCACTGTTGGCCGCGGTCGTGGTGAACTTTATCCTGCGCATGCGGGATAACGAGTTTAACTAGATCGTTGCAAACCGGCAAGGGGCCTCGAGGATTGTCGCCGTTTGGAGTCAGCTCTTTTGAAGGTGTTGGGTTTCTCGCAAAAGAACCCCTCTCTCGCTACCACGATAGCATGACCTTCCGCCACTTTTGGTTTTCTCGGCCGTTCTCTCTTGCGATTTTCGTCTCCTGGCCCTCGATTGGCGAGGGTTTTCTTTTACTTTTTTTGTTCCGTGTACCGAGCGGTGTTCTTTTTGGCCTCCTTCCGGCTGTACGCAAGATTTTCACAGTCCTTGTGCTCTGCTCGATGTCCACCATGATGTACATTCGCATATGTGTCCCTTGAGGAGGGGTTTTTTTTTCCTGGCGCATTGTGATTTGAATTTTATCTGGATGCTTGTTGTTTTCTTGATTTTGTTATGCATATGAACCTTTTCATCAAAATATGATACCTTTTGTTTCCGTCATGAAGTACTGAAATCTTCACAGCCTCGATTCTGAGAACGGACTCTGTTTCGCAGTGTGGACAGAACCAGAAGTACCGTCTTCTTTGGACGCGTAGGGAGCGATTAAACAGTAATGGCGCTAGTTTCAGTGCAGTGCTGACCGCGCTGAGCGTGGACTATCAAGTATCCTCGGAATATGGTGGTGTTTGACCGCGGTGATGTTCGGTGCCTTGCAGAAGAGGGGATGTAATCTACGAGTGGCCATCTCTCTCAAATACTTCGAGTTTCTCTATGGTCAGTCCTTCCAAGGGTGTGTTAGCCTGGCACAAGCAGAAGAAGACAAGTTCAATTAAACCATGCCACTCGTGGGCTGAATTATAGAGTTGCTCACAGGAGGGACGGTCACCCAATATCAATCAGACACGGCCTCTCTCCTTCTATTGACAATAATCCTTTACCACAACCTCTCCCTCCAACAAACCCTCTGCGACAAACTTCTCATAACTCCAGTAATCCTCCTTCATCCCTTCCCCCACCACCGCCACATCGCTGAAATACCTAGCTGTCCAATAGGCACTGCCACGCGTGAACTGCGCCCAGGCCGACAATCCCGCCTGCAGACTTTGGCCTCGTTGAGCCAACTCATTCTTCCCTCCGGTCTGAATCGCCCACTCGCCCACAAATGTCGGGAACTTGCCATCTCCCGCCGACGCCCGGGCATCGCGGCAGATATACGTCGAGATATTCGCACTCGTCGCCTCCGGGAACTGGAAATAGTAATGATGCAGATCAAACACGATATTCTCCGATGCATCGAAGAAGGGCGCCCAGTATTCCTCCGTCTTGAAACTGCCCTGCAGCATCACGGGGATCCGCGTGTTGACCTTTTTCACGCGCGCAATCACCGCCCGGAAGTATCGGGCCAGCCACTGTGCCCCGTCCTCCGACAAGGCCGCGGGCGTGCCAAAGGTGGAAAAGTCATGATTGTCAACGGGCTCGTTGATCGGTTCGATCGTGTAGCTCTGCGGACTGGACGAGTCCTGCACGAACGCGACGAGCGCGTCCACCGCGCGAAGTGACCAGTCCAATGCCGTTTCGTTGAACCACCACCCCCAGTGACCGACCCTTTCGCCAATGTCGAGCCCATTGGTCCCGCCTGGGAGTGAGTGCAGGTCGATGATGATGTGCATGCCATGCTTGTGGATCGCATGGTCTGCAATTTTGCGCAGGTGTTGTTGCTGGTGACCCGAATACAGTTGGGAGCCGGGGACTTTGACCCACGCCGCGTAGGTAGTAGGGATACGAAGGATGGAGACCCCGGCGGCGGCGAGCGTGTCGATATCCGCTGTAGTAATGAAGGTCTTGTAACGGGCTTCAAAGACTTGGGCGCAGCGGTGCGGTCCAAGAGTGGCGCAGATGGTCCATTCATCTGAGGCGTTGGCGCCGTAGGTAGACCACCATTTTGTATCGATGGTGGATTCTTGTTCGAGCCACCCTCCGAGATTGACGCCGTGACCGGAAAAGGTGCACCAGTTGATGCAATCTGGATTGGGGTTGGAATTGGGACTTTTGCCCGAGAGATTGCACGATGAATCGGAGGAGGTCGTTATTGGAGAGGCGAGTATCTTGTCAGAAAACACCGCCACTGCCAGGATGGCAAAGAAAGACGATGATAGGAGAAGATGCATATTTGTAAGAGACAACCTTGGACACGACCTCTCACGCGCTCCTTATGGGCGAGAAATCCGTGTTGATACTCTTTATACTATTCGCAAATCTATGTGCTCTTTCTCCCCCACCCTTTTATACCATCCATGCAACCCCGGATTCTCCACTTTTTTTCCATGCCGGGTTCTCCATGTTTTCAGCAAAATTAAAGTTCAGTCTCTTCGCCTGACTCGCCTCGGCTACAAGATTGAGATTCTTTCGAGTTCATTCATACGTCGACTCGCTCACGGTTAAACCGAGCCACTACACCACTATACCTCCTGTACTCTCTCCTCTCCTCTCTTCTCTTCTCCTGGTAATTGCATATTCCCCCCATCCCCGAATTCCATCACTCCCATCTCATCTCTACGCCTCTACCAGATATTCCCACCAACATGTATCCCCCCATATTTTCCAAAGACTTGCCATCCTTCCACTCCACTTTCGCTCAACCCGAACTGCAGATCAGGATCTGAACCCGAGGAAATCCCGAAATATGAAACCAGTCCTTCCTCTACTAATTGATGTTTATTAGCCTTTTTAGTCTTATTCTTATTATGGGAATCTCGGATATCCCAGTCTTAGTTTGCTCCCACGTAGTGTCCCTGATTGCATCGAACTACCTATGTTCTGTCTCCGTGGGCGCAAGAAAAAAACACAAAAAAAACAAAAAAAATCCAAACCCGATGGAAGTAGTCCAGTCGGGAATTCCGAAACTTTCTACTTTGCGACTCGGAAAGTCCATAGAATCTTCCGATTTCGGGGACTATTTAGATTTAGATTATGAGAGAGAGAGAGAGTATCACGTGTTTTTCAAGGGCAGCATCTACCACCTTGCACCGAATTCAGCCAGGGCGAAATTACATTTCAATACTAAAGTCGCCGCATCTTCATGCTACGGTAAAAAATCGCGGCGGCAGCAGCGGTAGCGGCAGCGGCAGCACGGATGCATTGCATGCTGTCACAATAATTACTATATTACCATTTAGGGTCTTTGATAGAACAGCTGAACCGAAAGCCACAGAAGGCAGACTGCATTGGGTAGTAGGTAGTATGTAGTCAGAGATCTGGAAAGAGCAGAGCCTCACACGTCAGGATACCGCTATTTTTACCATCTTCGTCATCTTGCTTTTTTTTTTTTTTAGTTATGTCCTACCTACAGTACATGTACCTCCCCCCCCCCTCCGGCGTAGGACCCCACCAACAGTCTTTCTGCCTCGGGCGTCACCGTACATCAGGTCCCAGTAGATTCTTCCAGCTGATCGGCAGTATTCTTTCTGATTTCCATCAATTTCTGCTCGTATTCTGATTAAATGGTGCGTCAGCTGAAATGGTGCTGGGCCCTTTTTTTCAGGCTGAAGAAACACCGAATCTTGTCAGGATTCTTCCGATGGTCCTGTATTCGTCCGGAGGAGGCTGTTGTATATATATATGTTTTAATGGGATTGGAAGATGACAGTTTCAGTGCTGATCGGTCAGTGTCTCATGCGTATGTTGCAGAAGGGAGTTGTGCACTTGACTGAATTGTCAAGAGATGATTGGCGCCGTGGTGGACGTTCCTTTGTGTCGGGTCGAATGGGGGAGACGTATCCTTGCAGATGACGATGGCTTCTAGTCCAATCACCTGTGCACGAAAATTGTAGATTTTTACTTTTCTTGCTTGAAGAATGTCAGATGGGATGTCTTTTTTTGAAATTTCTTTCTTTTCTTTTTTTTTTTTTACTTTTTCAGTTTACTTGTGTGCCGCTTTTAGTAGATAGGCTATTACACTAATGTATGGATATGCTTACAGCATTGAAGAACCCAAAGAGAAAAAAAAGAAAAAAAAAAGAAAAAAAAAGAATCAACATCCCCATATCAAACTCGTAGTCATTCATGTAGTCCTTCAGCAGTCCGAATCATATTCTGATCAGGTTCCACCAAAAGTTGCGATTGAAACTCCTCTGTCTCCGGCAACTGCACTCGATACTCTTTCACAACAGCCCCTTGCAACGAAACATCCTGCGCCGTGAATCCCAAAACATGTCCACCGACTTTAGTATCCTCGGCAATAAAATGTAGATGAAGGCCGACCACACTGAAAGCGCTCGTGAAACAAGGCGAATAAAATCCAAAAATGGTTCCACGTCGCTGGGTGAAAGATCCTCGTCGTTGACGCTTGGTCACCTCGGCCAACACTTCACCGCGGTACTTCTGGCGCGGAACCACCCTGTACTCGATACTTTCAAAGTGCGCGTCAATCTTGATGGCCCAGAAATGATTCTTCATCGAGGGGAAGAGGGTTGACATTTCATCCATCAAAGTGTGATTCGTCAGCGTTTTCAGCTGGACTGAATGAGTGGGCTTGAAGAATGTGACCATCAAGAAGGTGGTGATTTCTGAGTTGGTCAGGACTCGTGTACTGCCGTCTGAGGTATATTGGAAAGCTTGTCCGTTGATGATAACGACTTCGCCATCGAGACCAGCAAGAGTGCCGAGGCCATAGTCGCCGTGGGTAAGAATGCGAGAGATTGGAACTCCGTCCCCGCAAATACCCTGCGCAAGGCAACTGATGAGAGAATATTGATACAGGTGATTTGGGGCTGCCATGGTGTGGAAATTTGAGACTGAAATGGTGCACTTCTTTGGTTTTCAATGACGAGAATGGGAGGGGGAAGGGGGAGGTGTAAATGATTTATGAAGGGATATATGCATTTGCGCGACCAAGATCTATACGCTAGGCGATCGCTGTGGGAATGACATCAGGTCAACTATTCTTGGAGCATAGAAACCAAACCCTATACGGCATGTATACATGGACTTTCGAAGAGAGGGTTGAAACTTGCATTGAACATGCTTTCTCGAAAACCTGGGACAAGAATCGCCACAGGCCGAGTTTGAACTGCCTGGATATCTCAGAAGATAATTGAGAAATGTGTGGCGATTGGATATAAAATTGTCGCAATTCACCTCCAGGATGGACTGCATGACCTGATCTGATGACAATTTAGTCATCGGATTCTATGCAGATTCATTCGGGGGCCAATGCAATGAGTAGTAGCTGCTCGTTGTTTTTGTCACCGATAAAGATTTTCAGCGTATGCACTTGGAAATTCTGCATCATGCATGATATAGTACATACGATAAAGCACCACTCCTTTCTAGGCTATCTTCTAGACAGTTGCCACCAGGTTAAAGAAAGAAGATTGGAGGGGATTCTATATCATGAAACGTTGTGAATGACCATAGAGTAAAAGTCTGCCAACTCGAGGCCATTTCTTGATGTCTGCTCATGTCTATAGCCAGAAACAGCATTTGTTGACGTCGTAACGCGCTGATTGGGTCCAACTATCGGTACGTTGCTTCTGCCAGCACATAGTTATGGTATCACCTGTCATGCCTTCATACATTTCTGCCGATCGAGACCGGATCGTTGTAGACTCTATGTGGCCTAACCAGCCGGGCAAACTCGCTTCATTCCATCAGGTTTCTGTGATTAAACTTTAATCTAAATGCATTCGCACGTAATCTTCCATACAAGAGTGAAGGCTCCGTTATATATGATTCGTTCTTTTCTGAAAAAAAGAAAAAAAAAAGCCAAAGAAATGCAGATGGTGGAAAGACTAATGATAGTAGCGTGATGTAATCTCGTCTTTCACCCCCTTGCCCCGATGTTCACAAGATGAAATATCAGAGAAGTCTTCATGTAAAGAGGAAATGTATAAAGAATGAATCGAGTCACCAACCAAATTCCATGAGAAATCGATTCCAAGCGCATATTACACACGAGCTCGATCCTAAAAACCCACCATCTTAGCTTGCAAACCACTTTGGGGAATCATGACGCTCGGAAATCGCGATAACTTTGGTGGTCTTCAAGGCAGTCAGATATTCTGTCAACTCCTTGAATCAAAAGGTGTCGAGTACTTATGTGAGTCAAACGCCAGAGTCCCTTTCTGAGACTCGTCATCATCACTTCCATACTGATCATGGAACCATTGCCCTGCGTCCAGTTGGTTACCCAGGAGGAGCGGTTCTCCCACTCTTTGATGGTATACAACAAAGTAAAACCCTTCGCTTCATTCTATCTCGTCATGAGCAGGGTGCTGGACACATGGCCGAGGGGTACGCATCCACGACTGGAAACCCAGGAGTAGTCCTGGTGACTTCTGGCCCTGGTACATCCAACCTTACGACACCCATGTTCGACGCACAACTGGACGGAGTTCCCTTAGTCGTGATTTGCGGCCAAGTTGCAACGAGCAAGATAGATACAGACGCTTTCCAAGAGATTGATGTTTCTGCTCTGGCCAAGACATGCACCAAGTGGCACACTGTCGTTCAGGTAGTGGAGGACCTCCCACTGGCAATTGACGATGCATTCCGCGAGGCAACCCAAGGGCGTCCTGGACCGGTACTGGTAGCGATCCCTCAAGATGTGGGCTTGGCAACTTGCGCTTCCAGGGCGCTTGTGAGAGCACCGGCCGCTTCTGTTGATTGGAGACAGGGTAAGGCGACGTCGGCTCCGCTTGTGCAGCAGCGCAGTCTCTGCGTGTCTCATGATTCATTTCAGCAGGTCGCCGCTTTGATCAACGCAGCGGAGCGCCCAGTCATCATTGCGGGTCATGGTGTTCTCCAGAGCATCAACGGCCCGTTCTTTCTCGACGCCATCTCCAACCTCGGGCAGATTCCGGTGGCAACCACCCTGCTAGGTCTTGGGTGCTTTGATGAGATGAAACCCGAGTCCTTGCATATGGTCGGTACCTGGGGCGCTGTGTATGCCAACTATGCCGTCCAGAACGCAGATCTAGTCATTGCCTTTGGGGCGAGACTCGACGAGCGAGTAGTCGGCGATCCAAATGGCTTTGCACCACAAGCAAGGTCCCAAGGTCGAGGGGGCGTGGTGTGTTTTGGCATCGACCCCGGCAGCATGGGGAAATTGATCAAGCCGACGCATTTCATCCAGGGCGACTTGAGTGATACATTGCCGCTACTGCTGAGGTGTCTTCAGAAACGTTCACGTCCCGAGTGGTCTGAGCAGATACAGAAATGGAAAGCCGACCATCCATTTCCGCCCAATACATCAGAGGCAAAGCAAAGCATTACGCCTGCAGGAATGCTATCGGAACTCGATCGTCAGATCAAATCTCTATCGCCCAGTAGAGCTATCGTGTGCACGGGAGTAGGACAGCACCAGATGTGGACTGCCAGGTGTTTGCGCTGGCGAAGTTCAATGTCGTTGCTAACCTCGGGCGGCCTTGGTACTATGGGATTCGGTCTCCCTGCCTCGATCGGGGCGAAATTGGGCTCACCAGACTCTCTGGTCATCAATATCGACGGTGATGGATCCTTTTGTATGACCATGGAGGAGCTCTTGACTGCATCATCCAATGGTGTCGGGGTGAAGATCATCATCTTCAATAATGGACGGCAGAGGATGATTGAGCAGCTTCAAGAAATGTGTTACGGGGGTCGAGTGGCCTATGCAGACCTTCTCAATCCCGATTTCATGACGTTGGCTCAAAGCATGGGATGCCAAGCCGAGCGATGTACACTGATGGAAGATCTACCAAAGGCGATCCGCTGGCTCTTGCATACAGAGCGCCCAGCATTGCTGGATGTTGTTCTGGAGGATGAGCCGCCGTTTCTTCCGTTGGTGCGTACAGGCGCAGCCCTGGACTGCATTCTTACCGAGTGAGTGTGCTTTGCTTTCGCCGCTTGGACACGTGAGATATCTCGCAGTATCAAAGGAAGCTGTCGAATTTTCTTCTGGTTGCGGGAATAGTGATGGTGTGCGCGGACTTTGCTGAGTTTAATGTTGAACTTGACAATGTTAGAGACCTTTTTTTTTGTCTTTGGTAGAAAACAAACGGACCATAAATCATTCAATCGTTCATTCGTTCTAATGACTGTCAGAATCGAGATTTCTTTCTGTTCATCAAGACCTAAGATTGCTTGTATCATAGAGTAATGATTACATTGTTACCCTTCTACTTTGCCTAGAGACCATACTGGAGATACAATAGATGAAAATTTATTGAATAGTCTATGTAATGCGAGAGCCTAGAGTCGATGTCAAGGATCTCCAACAAACCTAGGGCTTATACACAAGAACCACGGATCTGGCCTCACGCCCGCACCGACAGCTGTATACTCATAGGTCAAATGAAACGGCCGACAGGTTGTTGACTTCTTAATTAAGATATCCATCGCTCTGTCGTGGGTCGTAACTCAGAAGCCAGTCAACACACCACACTCAGAATCCCGAGCTTTGCTGGTTTCCTTCAATGTGGAAAGAGGATATGGAGAGAGCGTCGCGTTGCGTTGCTGGGAAGTCCCATCTAGTGAGTGCCACTTGTGGATAGGCCATGAAAAGAGGATTTGTAATTCCTAGCAAGACAAGCAGCACCTGCATCTTGTCTTACCGGAAGAAATGCCCTGTCCAGAGGTTTACGACGGTATATATCTCGAGTGAGACGGAAAGATCCCTCTGGACAATGTCGAATGCGCTGCTGCTAAACCCGTCCTTTGGAGAGCTAGGCTCTGAGCAAATTTGACATGGTTTTCGGATATGTGAGTGAGGCTTGGACAGAGTGTGGTGATGATATGGCTCATCAAGGCTGTTTGCTGTTGGCTGTTCACTGTGTGCTCCATCCTCTTTCTTGCGGGTCTGGTGATGTGGGTAAAAAACATCTGATCAATGAACTTTGGGCTCGTTCACACCCGTGCAATAATCTTGCGGGAATAAAGACACCGGATCGCAACGATAAACAACAGACCGACCAGAGACATGCCACCAGCATAGTAGGCAGCGGGTCGATATGCCGCTGTCCCAGCGTCCTTGTCAGATAAAGAGTATATTCCCGCGGCGATTGGCGAGCCCTACAAAGTCACAAAAATAGGAATCATTAGTATCTTGATCATTCTTCTTCACCAAACCAATCAACCCGTATCAATTGTATCCGAGATTCCTGCACAAAAGCAGAGCAGGGGGGGGGGGGGGGGGGGGGGGGAAGAAAAAAAAGAAAAAGAGCAGGGCCTCTCTCAGAGGGGGGAACCCGCTAGTGTCTTGTCTCGCACATCGCTTAACGTCATGAGCAGGGATACCATTTGATTTGGACCAGAAGAGGAAGAGATGAGAAAATGATCTGCCTCGTTGATGCCATGAAGAAATCTCAAGATGCATGAGGATGGGCCCTGAAAAGTCAATATTATTGCACTATTTACAGTACTGTCCGTGACTCCGTGTGTGGATGTACCGTTTGTCCCCCAGTGACGACTCGACGGTGACCCCTGACAGGGCCGACTGGGACAAGGTTGCAAAGCTTATGATCCTAGTACGAGTGATCAGCACCCCTGCTCATGGCTTATCACCAGAGGGGAGTGGGCTGAGGAAATTAATGATGGACAAGCCTATTTTTACTTGACAGTTGACACAATCTTTCGACGGGCCTGAATTTGACGGTCAACCTTAAACCCCCCAGGTCAAATCCCCCCCCCCCGGTTTTGACCGACGATCGTCGCTGATAAGAGTGACACATTACCATACGTGGAAATGGGGTGTCTTGACACTGTTACACAATACACGGTTACACACTGGAAATAAATACAAAGAAAACCCTCCCCATTAATTACACATCCTCTGGTGTACACATGCGACCAGCGTGATTTGCTCGGAACGATCGCCCGATCCTCAGTCCCTGGGTGGGTGAGAGAGAGTGTGTAACACTACTGATCCACAGACATGCCCGTCCGTCACGTTCCATGTGTAATTACGCATACTCACATCCTCGACGCATGGACTCAACTTCGTCCCAGTAAGGGACACCCACACTACTGAGTCCTGACCGTGCTGTTTAGGCCCGCATGGACGATCCACCGAGAAACCACGAATGGTCTCCATCAACCACAAACTTTTCATCCAGCAGTTCCTCTGCCCTCCCAACAACCGAGCCAAGCGCTGTCAACTGGGTCCTTGACCTCAAGGCTGACCTTTTGGGGCCGAAGCCGGAGAGGAAAGAAGGGGGAAGAGTAAAAGGGGCCGGAGAGAGAGAGAGAGAGAAAGGATGAGTATGAATCATTGACTCTTCCAGACTCCATCAGAATCATCAACCACATTACTCGGTATCGGTCCGTTCGGACCCTCCTGCGTCCCCCGGTGTCCGAATCCATCGGATTCCATTCGAGCATCTTGTACATATTCGATTCCACACCCAATCTTGTAGTGTGTCTACCTCAATTTGAATACCTTTGGGGGATCCATCGACTTAGACGGTGCGAGACGGGCTCCGCTTTTCAGACACGCTTATCAGGCCTCGCCCTTTGCATTCAAGGCAATGATGTGGAGCCGGGGAGGGTCCGCTTCCGTCAGAACAGGCCACAGTGAAAGGGGAGAAGACGATGATTGAATGATTGAATGGTTCGAATACGGAGTGAAGCTGCACAGTCCGAAAAAGTAGAGAAAGGAAGGGGTCCCTCCTTCGGAACCCGACCGGTCGGCGGATCGTCGCTTTTTTCGGCTGTCATCGGGCCATCAAAAGATGATTCACCCGATAGCCGTGCGGCATTGGCAGCTGGTGGACCACAACACGACCCGGTTCAGCCCTCTCCGGCCGGGAAAATCCTATAGGAGTACGGGAAACAAGCACACAGTCGGAGAGAGAAAGAAGGGAGAGCAAGAGGGGAATCAAACCCCGACCCAAAAAAAAAAAGAACAAGAAAAAGAAAAACCTTAAACAACTACTGACGATGCGACCGCTCCCCTCGACTCTCAGGTACTCTCTATCATCAGGTCAATCTCGTCTCTCCGCTCGACAAGTCCCAACTCGGCGGGGATGACCGACTTCCGAGCGGTGGAGTTGAGCCAAGAAGTCAAATAATCAACAGTGCAAACGGGTCGACTAGTCTCAAGAGGGTGATATTGAACGAGACCCGCGGAGGAAATCTACGGTCGAGACCGATGAGCCCGTTGGAAAACCACGCCGGCGAAAAGGTCTCTTCAGGTCCGACAGATTGACCTTTGGATCATCTAGGCCAAAGGATGATTTTTCCCGAGTCTTGTCGAATACCCAGTACCTAGGGGAAAGAATGAACCTAATAGTGTTCCAGGAACAACCTTGAAAAGATATCTCCGTTCGGCAGGTGGAGTGGTCGGGAGAGCTCCTTCAGCGATAGACTCCCGGAGCACAGGGCGTTGAGTTGGTTATCTAGTGGTGGCGAACTTGACAGAGTTTTCTTTTTAGTTTGATCCCTGCATGCGAGCTGGCAGCCCGGGCACTCATTCGTAGGAAAAGAACACTGGCCAAGAAGAGATTTAAATAGAGAAAGTAAAGAAAAAAAAAGGAAGTCAAGTAGCCGTCAGGCACGGACGTTAGGTTGGGAGGTGATCGGACGACAAGGAAACTACTCGAGTGAGTTAGTAACCCGAAGAAAGTCTCACCATCAAATCCTTCCGGACGCGATACAAATATGGTAGGTCAATCTAGATTCGATCGTCGGCCATCATGAAACAAAAGAGATGCTCGACCGATTTGCCGCCCCCGAGGCTAGACTCTCGATGTGTCCATCATATTCGGGAGGTTGTGCGCAGAAGAGAGATGCAGTCTACCTATCCAATCCACCAAAATAGCCAGTGTTGACGCGACGGAGACGTTCCGTGATCCATCTTGCCTCGTTGCTATACAGACCTACCTAAGAGATGTTCAATGGGAAAAGAATGTAACCCCCCCCCCCCCTCAGAAACAAAGAGATGATTCATCTAGTTTGATACGGAGGCGAGTCCGACCAGCATAGTCCTGCATGTACAGCATGTGCCCTGGAGATATACCAAGTATGGTTGAAGCAACCTTGAAGCACCGACCGCCAGCCCAGAGCACCGAGTCGACAAAAGAGGGAACCATGCACCAGGTTGAAAGACGGGCATCCGTATTCATAGCGCATCAACTAGTGACCACTAACGGCTGTGGCGACCCTGTAAAAAGCAAAGCCAAGATGGAGTCGGGGCCTTCGGCGGAGATTCTAGAATTCCATCAGGCGAGTGGTCCCTTTCCGCTCCCGGCTGGGGTAACATTACTTGAGAGTCGATCAGAGTCCCTTGAAATGGCAACACGGGGGGGAAAAAAAAGAAAAGTGTATATATTTTTTTTTCTCGAAAAGATTTCTATTCAAAGTGCCCTAGTATCATAGAATTCGAATTTTCTTTTCTAGCAAGATTCACAAAATCAATAAGCCGCATGAGCGATTGATGCCTATATCGACTAGCACCCGAAAGCAGACTACAGCCTCAGACCGAGCCGCCAGCAGGGCTATGTGAAGAAGAAAAATCTTCTTTTCTTCCCGCATTCAGGTCCGAAATTGACCCATGGTTTCGACCAGCCTACCCGGGCGTTTCTCAAGGTCTAGAGAGACGAAGAACCCGGTTCCTTGCTGCAAATGGAAAATGGTCACCCCCTCCCCTTCTTGTCCCGTTGGACTACCATGTCTTACGGTTACGCTTGGGATCGGTCGGACTTGTTCGCTCTTTGTTTTCCCTTCGGTCGGCTTTTGCCGACGCCCATGGGCTTGGAAGTACACCGATTCTCCGGTCATGATGAGAATGAAAATTAGTCGTATTCTGGATCCTTTTTGATAGGAGCACGTGCATCTGATGCTTCTGCTCCGAGAAGTCCCTTAGTGCCTTGGATGAAGCACGAGCACATATGCCACGATCGGATCGTGTGTGAGCTGGAAGGAGCTAGTGTGAGGCGAGTGGGAAGGGGAAAAAAAAGTCTGTTGGGTTGTAGTACGACTACGACCAACAAGGTACGGCGCCCGATCTTGCCACCCGCTGCAGTCAGGCGTTGCAAGACACGACGGCCGGTGCGTGCGTGGGTTGGAGGAGACGAACATATGGTCACACTCGTCCGGTACGAACGACAGTACATCACGTGTACGGCAGAAACTGTCCTGCAGTGCATTGTGGGCAACACCAGACCTGATCCTCGTTTGCAACGAAGAACGATCAATTGATAAGAGGACTGTCATGACGTGGGCCTTGAGCGATTAAGAATTCTTGTCGATCTCTATGACATGCGCGATTTCATGGTTCGACTGGAGTCGTATCAAGAGAGTCGCCGGAATGGGACATAGGGTGATAACCCTTTTCGGGGGGAGAGGAGGGACACAGTGTGGTGCATGCATAGCTATTGTACAAGTGCAGGTACCACCAGACTTCATGGATGAACCATAGAGGTCCCAAGTTGTGTACATAATTTTACAATGATTTGCAAGATTCGCATCAAATCCATGGGTGAGGGGAGAATAACGCTAGCCCATCTGAGGCGCCTTGACCATGATTGAAGTAGGGAGTAAGTTCAACTTTGAGTGATGATCAAGTAAGCGGATCAGTTCGATCCCGGATGTGTAACTGGAACGCGAAAAAACGCGTAATTCAGTGTCTTCCGCCTACCAGGGTGCATCTTCCCCTCGTTGGAAATGTATCAGTGTATCGTGACCAGACCATCAGGCAGAGAGTCTGGTGGACCGGGGGCAGTGCCCGAGAGAATGACGTGACCGCTGAGGGCCTCTCGTTCCTAGTGGAGAAGGACGCTGAAAGGGCTATTCGTCCAGTCCGAATAGCAATGCAAGGGGGGTGAAGGGAATACTGTGCGTATCGCCAAGGAGGATGCGGGGCGCAAATGAGATACGCTGACTGGGTACTGAACTCGGTCGAGCCATGGGTTGTTCCATTCCAGATTGACATTCCATGACCAGCTTCAAGCGGGACTTAGCGTCGGCCTGTTGAAGTACCCGTGGGTTCGCCGAGATTCAAGATTGGTTCAGGTGGGGGGAAAGGGCTCGCTGTGCCTATCCTGATTCTGTCAATCCGGTTAGCGCGACAGTTCTTGTCCTATGATCTAATCAGGACTGGCGAACCGGCGTGGTCTGGCGGCCTGAAAAGGCGTCTATGACCAGGCACTAGTAACCGCGTGGACCATTCATCATCCCCGTTCAGTCCCTATCTATGTACACATAAATCACCCTAGCTGTGGCCTGCAGACGGTGGAGAGAACAGAGAGGCTGAACGAACTTGTTTGATATGATCGGGAGGGCCACGAGGGTTTGACCTTCGATGGGTTGCCACGCGCAGATGATGAGTCTTCTCCAGTACAGGGACACGCAGTAATCAGTAGAGTCTTACACACAGAAATTGGTCCTTCCAGAAAACGACGAGAAGCATTCTCGAAGAGTCACAGAGTGACCCGCAGACAATACAGGCCCGCATGTACAGGAGTATGCTGTATGCCCGAAAATGGAGTGCAGTCGTACACCACGCAAGGAACTCAGCCTGAGCCAGCGGACCTTACGATAGGGGCTGTCTGTTTCCTGTTGGCTGAAGGAACCGTCACCTCTCTATCTCTCTCACACACACACACACGCTCTCTCCCTATGTGTGTGTGTCTTCAAGTCTTGTCTCTCCAAGTGGAACCGGCTAACGTTGGTACCGTTTGTCGTGTCCTATACGATACACGCGACATTCTGTACAAACACTGTACCATGGAAATAAAGTGTATTTTTGACCACCAATCTGCGCCGGGCGCTTGTTATCACCTTCAAATGTCCAATTCCTAGCCAGCAGCCCTTGGCCATCACGTTCGGCCGGATGGCGCACGATTCATTATCGTCTAGTTTATTGATCAGGTTGTTCCTGAGTGATCGTGAGATTCTTAGCTCAACGGATGGTAGCTCCAGATCACTATGGGCTGATCCGATTTCAAGGTTTTCCATCTGGGATAGAGATAGTCTGCTAAGCCTAATGTTCCTTTGGTCGATCTTGCCACCGCACGTCACCGAATGAGAATGACCACATCCTGTGTCGGTCCACTTGCTACCACTGTTATCGACTCTCCAAGGCCCTGGGTCGCAGATTTCATTTTCGCACATGAGCGAAGATCCTTCTCATGTACCTCTCAAGTTCGATCGCTCATATGTAGTAGTGCAGGTCATGTCAGCCACAAATCACTGAACCTTCGCGCTCGACAAATAAACACCCGTGGACGTGGCTGCGCATGCTAGCTTCAAAGTCTACTGCATAATCTCTACTGTAGCGACTGGTTGAGCGACATACAAGGTGACTTCATTGCGTTGAATAGTGGTTGTACATGCTCCTCACTCCCGGGG